>CAJYYI030000504.1:0-97545 GCA_913789915.3 Sphecodes monilicornis
AATATACTAGAATATACTAGAATATACTAGAATATACTAGAATATAATAGAATATACTAGAATATACTTGAATATACTAGAATATAATAGAGTATACTAGAATATACTAGAATATACTGGAATATACTAGAATATACTAGAATATCCCAGAATATACCAGAATATGCTAGAACATACCGGAATATGATAGAATATACTAGAATATACCAGGAAATACTAGAATATACTGGAATATACTAGAATATACTGGAATATACTCGAATATACTAGAATATACTAGAATGTACTACAATATACTAGAATATACTAGAATATACTAGAATATAGTAGAATATAATAGAATATAGTAGAATATACTAGAATATACTAGAATATACTAGAATATGCCAGAATATACTAGAATATATTAGAATATACTAGAATATACCAGAAAATACTAGAATATACTGGAATATACTAGAATATACTAGAATATACTACAATATACTAGAATATACTAGAATATACTAGAACATACTAGAATATACTAGAATATACTAGAATGTACTAGAATATACTAGAATATACTAGAATATACTAGAATATACTAGAATGTACTACAATATACTAGAATATACTAGAATATACTAGAATATAGTAGAATATAATAGAATATAGTAGAATATACTAGAATATACTAGAATATACTAGAATATACTAGAATATACTAGAATATACTAGAATATACTAGTACATACTAGAATTAACTAGAATATACTAGAATATCCCAGAATATACCAGAATATACTAGAACATACCAGAATATTCTAGAATATACTAGAATATATTATAATATACTAGAATATACTAGAACATACTAGAATTAACTAGAATATACCAGAATATACTAGAATATACCAGAATATAGTAGAATATACTAGAATATACTAGAATATACTAGAATATTCTAGAATATTCCAAGATATACTAGAATATACCCGAATAGACTAGATTATACGCGAATATACTAGAATATAGTAGAATATACTAGAATATACTAGAATATACTAGAATATAATAGAATATACTAGAATATACTAGAATATAATAGAACATACTACAATAGACTAGAATATACTAGAATATAGTAGAATATACTAGAATATACTAGAATATACCAGAATATACTAGAATATACCAGAATATACTTGAATATACCAGAATATACTATAATATGCTATAATGTACTAGAATGTACTAGAATATACTAGAATATACTAGAATATACTAGATTATACCAAGATTTAATAGAATATACTAGAATATACTAGAATATGATAGAATATACTAGAATATACTAGAATATACTAGAATATACTAGAATATACTAGAATATACTAGAATATACTAGCAGCTACTAGAATACACTAGAATATACTAGAATAAGCCAGAATATACTAGAATATACTAGAATATACTAGAATATACTAGAATATACTAGAATATACTAGAACATACTAGAATTAACTAGAATATACTAGAATATCCCAGAATATACCAGAATATACTAGAACATACCAGAATATTCTAGAATATACTAGAATCTACTAGAATATACTAGAATATACTAGAACATACTAGAATTAACTAGAATATACCAGAATATACTAGAATATACCAGAATATACTAGAATATACTAGAATATACTACAATATACTAGAATATACTAGAATATACTAGAATATGATAGAATATAATAGAATATACCAGAATATACTAGAATATATTAGAATATACTAGAATATACTAGAATATACTAGAATATACTAGAATATACTAGAATATAATAGAATATACTAGAATATACTAGAATATACTAGAATATACTAGAATATACCAGAATATACTAGAATATACTAGAATATACCAGAATATACTTGAATATACCCGAATATACTATAATATGCTAGAATATGCTAGAATATACTAGAATATACTAGAATATACCAGAATATACTAGAATATACTGGAACATACCAGGATATCCTAGAATATACTAGAATATACTAGAATATACTAGAATATACTAGAATATACCAGGAAATACTAGAATATACTGGAATATACTAGAATATAATAGAATATCCCAGAATATACCAGAATATGCTAGAACATACCGGAATATTCTAGAATATACTAGAATATACCAGAATATACTTGAATATACCAGAATATACTATAATATGCTATAACGTACTAGAATGTACTAGAATATACTAGAATATACTAGAATATACTAGATTATACCAAGATTTAATAGAATATACTAGAATATACTAGAATATGATAGAATATACTAGAATATACTAGAATATACTAGAATATACTAGAATATACTAGAATATACTAGAAGATACTAGAAGATACTAGAATATACTAGAATATACTAGAATATGCCAGAATATACTAGAATATACTAGAATAGACTAGAATATACTAGAATATACTAGAATATACTAGAACATACTAGAATTAACTAGAATATACTAGAATATCCCAGAATATACCAGAATATACTAGAACATACCAGAATATTCTAGAATATACTAGAATATATTAGAATATACTAGAATATACTAGAACATACTAGAATTAACTAGAATATACCAGAATATACTAGAATATACTAGAATATACTACAATATACTAGAATATACTAGAAGATACTAGAATATACTAGAATATACTAGAATATACCAGGAAATACTAGAATATACTAGAACATACTAGAATTAACTAGAATATACTAGAATATACCAGAATATACTAGAATATACTAGAACATACCAGAATATTCTAGAATATACTAGAATATACTGGAATATACTAGAATATACTAGAATATACTAGAATGTACTAGAATATACTAGAATATACTAGAATATACTAGAATATACTAGAATATACTAGAATATAATAGAATATACTAGAATATACTAGAATATACTAGAATATACTAGAATATACCAGAATATACTAGAATATACTAGAATATACCAGAATATACTTGAATATACCCGAATATACTAGAAGATACTATAATATACTAGAATATACTAGAATATACCAGGAAATACTAGAATATACTAGAACATACTAGAATTAACTAGAATATACTAGAATATACCAGAATATACTAGAATATACTAGAATATACTAGAATATACTAGAATATACTAGAATATACTAGAATATGATAGAATATAGTAGAATATACCAGAATATACTAGAATATATTAGAATATACTAGAATATACTAGAATATACTAGAATATACTAGAATATACTAGAATATAATAGAATATACTAGAATATACTAGAATATACTAGAATATACTAGAATATACCAGAATATACAAGAATATACTAGAATATACTAGAGTATAATAGAATATACTACAATAAACTAGAATATACTAGAATATACCCGAATATACTAGAATATACCAGAATATAATATAATATAATATGATATACTACAATATACTAGAATATACTAGAATATACTAGAATATACTAGAATATACTAGAATATACCAGAATATACTAGAATATACCCGAATATACTATAATATGCTAGAATATGCTAGAATATACTAGAATATACTAGAATATACCAGAATATACTAGAATATACTGGAACATACCAGAATATCCTAGAATATACTAGAATATACTAGAATATACTAGAATATACCAGGAAATACTAGAATATACTGGAATATACTAGAATATAATAGAATATCCCAGAATATACCAGAATATGCTAGAACATACCGGAATATTCTAGAATATACTAGAATATACCAGAATATACTTGAATATACCAGAATATACTATAATATGCTATAATGTACTAGAATGTACTAGAATATACTAGAATATACTAGAATATACTAGATTATACCAAGATTTAATAGAATATACTAGAATATACTAGAATATGATAGAATATACTAGAATATACTAGAATATACTAGAATATACTAGAATATACTAGAATATACTAGAAGATACTAGAAGATACTAGAATATACTAGAATATACTAGAATATGCCAGAATATACTAGAATATACTAGAATATACTAGAATATACTAGAATATACTAGAATATACTAGAACATACTAGAATTAACTAGAATATACTAGAATATCCCAGAATATACCAGAATATACTAGAACATACCAGAATATTCTAGAATATACTAGAATCTACTAGAATATACTAGAATATACTAGAACATACTAGAATTAACTAGAATATACCAGAATATACTAGAATATACCAGAATATACTAGAATATACTAGAATATACTAGAATATACTAGAATATACTAGAATATACTAGAATATACTAGAATATACTAGAATATACTAGAATATACTAGAATATACTAGAATAAACTAGTATATACTAGAATATACTAGAATATACTAGAATATACCAGTATACACTAGAATATACCCGAATATACTAGATTATACGCGAATATACTAGAATATACTAGAATATACTAGAATATACTAGAATATACTAGAATATAATAGAATATACTAGAATATACTAGAATATAATAGAATATACTACAATAAACTAGAATATACTAGAATATAGTAGAATATACTAGAATATACTAGAATATACTAGAATATACTAGAATATACCAGAATATACTTGAATATACCCGAATATACTATAATATGCTATAATGTACTAGAATATACTAGAATATACTAGAATATACTAGAATATACTAGATTATACCAAGATATAATAGAATATACTAGAATATACTAGAATATATTAGAATATACTAGAATATACTAGAATATACTAGAATATACTAGAATATAATAGAATATACTAGAATATACTAGAATATACTAGAATATAATAGAGTATACTAGAATATACTAGAATATACTGGAATATACTAGAATATACTAGAATATCCCAGAATATACCAGAATATGCTAGAACATACCGGAATATGATAGAATATACTAGAATATACCAGGAAATACTAGAATATACTGGAATATACTAGAATATACTGGAATATACTCGAATATACTAGAATATACTAGAATGTACTACAATATACTAGAATATACTAGAATATACTAGAATATAGTAGAATATAATAGAATATAGTAGAATATACTAGAATATACTAGAATATACTAGAATATACTAGAATATACTAGAATATTCCAAGATATACTAGAATATACTAGAATATACTAGAATATACCGGAATATACTAGAATATATTAGAATATACTAGAATATACCAGAAAATACTAGAATATACTGGAATATACTAGAATATACTAGAATATACTAGAATATACTAGATTATACCAAGATATAATGGAATATACCAGAATATACTAGAATATATTAGAATATACTAGAATATACTAGAATATACTAGAATATACTAGAATATAATAGAATATACTAGAATATACTTGAATATACTAGAATATAATAGAGTATACTAGAATATACTAGAATATACTGTAATATACTCGAATATACTAGAATATACTAGAATGTACTACAATATACTAGAATATACTAGAATATACTAGAATATAGTAGAATATAATAGAATATAGTAGAATATACTAGAATATACTAGAATATACTAGAATATACTAGAATATACTAGAATATACTAGAATATACTAGAAGATACTAGAAGATACTAGAATATACTAGAATATACTAGAATATGCCAGAATATACTAGAATATATTAGAATATACTAGAATATACCAGAAAATACTAGAATATACTGGAATATACTAGAATATACTAGAATATACTACAATATACTAGAATATACTAGAAGATACTAGAACATACTAGAATATACTAGAATATACTAGAATGTACTAGAATATACTAGAATATACTAGAATATACTAGAATATACTAGAATGTACTACAATATACTAGAATATACTAGAATATACTAGAATATAGTAGAATATAATAGAATATAGTAGAATATACTAGAATATACTAGAATATACTAGAATATACTAGAATATACTAGAATATACTAGAATATACTAGAAGATACTAGAATTAACTAGAATATACTAGAATATCCCAGAATATACCAGAATATACTAGAACATACCAGAATATTCTAGAATATACTAGAATATATTATAATATACTAGAATATACTAGAACATACTAGAATTAACTAGAATATACCAGAATATACTAGAATATACCAGAATATACTAGAATATACTAGAATATACTAGAATATACTAGAATATTCTAGAATATTCCAAGATATACTAGAATATACCCGAATAGACTAGATTATACGCGAATATACTAGAATATAGTAGAATATACTAGAATATACTAGAATATACTAGAATATAATAGAATATACTAGAATATACTAGAATATAATAGAACATACTACAATAAACTAGAATATACTAGAATATAGTAGAATATACTAGAATATACTAGAATTTTCCAGAATATACTAGAATATACCAGAATATACTTGAATATACCAGAATATACTATAATATGCTATAATGTACTAGACTGTACTAGAATATACTAGAATATAGTAGAATATACTAGATTATACCAAGATTTAATAGAATATACTAGAATATACTAGAATATGATAGAATATACTAGAATATACTAGAATATACTAGAATATACTAGAATATACTAGAATATACTAGAATATACTAGCAGCTACTAGAATACACTAGAATATACTAGAATAAGCCAGAATATACTAGAATATACTAGAATATACTAGAATATACTAGAATATACTAGAATATACTAGAACATACTACAATTAACTAGAATATACTAGAATATCCCAGAATATACCAGAATATACTAGAACATACCAGAATATTCTAGAATATACTAGAATCTACTAGAATATACTAGAATATACTAGAACATACTAGAATTAACTAGAATATACCAGAATATACTAGAATATACCAGAATATACTAGAATATACTAGAATATACTACAATATACTAGAATATACTAGAAGATACTAGAATATACTAGAATATACTAGAATATACCAGGAAATACTAGAATATACTAGAACATACTAGAATTAACTAGAATATACTAGAATATACCAGAATATACTAGAATATACTAGAACATACCAGAATATTCTAGAATATACTAGAATATACTGGAATATACTAGAATATACTAGAATATACTAGAATGTACTAGAATATACTAGAATATACTAGAATATACTAGAATATACTAGAATATACTAGAATATAATAGAATATACTAGAATATACTAGAATATACTAGAATATACTAGAATATACCAGAATATACTAGAATATACTAGAATATACCAGAATATACTTGAATATACCCGAATATACTAGAAGATACAATAATATACTAGAATATACTAGAATATACCAGGAAATACTAGAATATACTAGAACATACTAGAATTAACTAGAATATACTAGAATATACCAGAATATACTAGAATATACTAGAATATACTAGAATATACTAGAATATACTAGAATATACTAGAATATGATAGAATATAATAGAATATACCAGAATATACTAGAATATATTAGAATATACTAGAATATACTAGAATATACTAGAATATACTAGAATATACTAGAATATAATAGAATATACTAGAATATACTAGAATATACTAGAATATACTAGAATATACCAGAATATACAAGAATATACTAGAATATACTAGAGTATAATAGAATATACTACAATAAACTAGAATATACTAGAATATACCCGAATATACTAGAATATACCAGAATATAATATAATATAATATGATATACTACAATATACTAGAATATACTAGAATATACTAGAATATACTAGAATATACTAGAATATACCAGAATATACTTGAATATACCCGAATATACTAGAATATACTAGAATATGCTAGAATATACTAGAATATACTAGAATATACCAGAATATACTAGAATATACTGGAACATACCAGGATATCCTAGAATATACTAGAATATACTAGAATATACTAGAATATACTAGAATATACCAGGAAATACTAGAATATACTAGAATATACTAGAATATACTAGAATATCCCAGAATATACCAGAATATGCTAGAACATACAGGAATATTCTAGAATATACTAGAATATACCAGAATATACTTGAATATACCAGAATATACTATAATATGCTATAATGTACTAGAATGTACTAGAATATACTAGAATATACTAGAATATACTAGATTATACCAAGATTTAATAGAATATACTAGAATATACTAGAATATGATAGAATATACTAGAATATACTAGAATATACTAGAATATACTAGAATATACTAGAATATACTAGAAGATACTAGAAGATACTAGAATATACTAGAATATACTAGAATATACTAGAATATACTAGAATATACTAGAATATACTAGAATATACTAGAATATACTAGAATATACTAGAACATACTAGAATTAACTAGAATATACTAGAATATCCCAGAATATACCAGAATATACTAGAACATACCAGAATATTCTAGAATATACTAGAATATACTAGAATATACTAGAATATACTAGAACATACTAGAATTAACTAGAATATACCAGAATATACTAGAATATACCAGAATATACTAGAATATACTAGAATATACTAGAATATACTAGAATATACTAGAATATTCCAAGATATACTAGAATATACTAGAATATACTAGAATATACTAGAATATACTAGAATATACTAGAATATACTAGAATATACTAGAATATACTAGAATATACTAGAATATACTAGAATAAACTAGTATATACTAGAATATACTAGAATATACTAGAATATACCAGTATACACTAGAATATACCCGAATATACTAGATTATACGCGAATATACTAGAATATACTAGAATATACTAGAATATACTAGAATATACTAGAATATAATAGAATATACTAGAATATACTAGAATATAATAGAACATACTACAATAAACTAGAATATACTAGAATATAGTAGAATATACTAGAATATACTAGAATATACTAGAATATACTAGAATATACCAGAATATACTTGAATATACCCGAATATACTATAATATGCTATAATGTACTAGAATATACTAGAATATACTAGAATATACTAGAATATACTAGATTATACCAAGATATAATAGAATATACCAGAATATACTAGAATATATTAGAATATACTAGAATATACTAGAATATACTAGAATATACTAGAATATAATAGAATATACTAGAATATACTAGAATATACTAGAATATACTAGAATATACTAGAATATCCCAGAATATACCAGAATATGCTAGAACATACCGGAATATTCTAGAATATACTAGAATATACTAGAATATACCAGGAAATACTAGAATATACTGGAATATACTAGAATATACTGGAATATACTCGAATATACTAGAATATACTAGAATGTACTACAATATACTAGAATATACTAGAATATACTAGAATATAGTAGAATATAATAGAATATAGTAGAATATACTAGAATATACTAGAATATACTAGAATATACTAGAATATACTAGAATATACTAGAAGATACTAGAAGATACTAGAATATACTAGAATATACTAGAATATGCCAGAATATACTAGAATATATTAGAATATACTAGAATATACCAGAAAATACTAGAATATACTGGAATATACTAGAATATACTAGAATATACTACAATATACTAGAATATACTAGAATATACTAGAATATACTAGAATATACTAGAATATACTAGAATGTACTAGAATATACTAGAATATACTAGAATATACTAGAATATACTAGAATGTACTACAATATACTAGAATATACTAGAATATACTAGAATATAGTAGAATATAATAGAATATAGTAGAATATACTAGAATATACTAGAATATACTAGAATATACTAGAATATACTAGAATATACTAGAAGATACTAGAAGATTCTAGAATTAACTAGAATATACTAGAATATCCCAGAATATACCAGAATATACTAGAACATACCAGAATATTCTAGAATATACTAGAATCTACTAGAATATACTAGAATATACTAGAACATACTAGAATTAACTAGAATATACCAGAATATACTAGAATATACCAGAATATAGTAGAATATACTAGAATATACTAGAATATACTAGAATATTCTAGAATATTCCAAGATATACTAGAATATACCCGAATAGACTAGATTATACGCGAATATACTAGAATATACTAGAATATACTAGAATATACTAGAATATACTAGCAGCTACTAGAATACACTAGAATATACTAGAATATGCTAGAATATACTAGAATATACTAGAATATACTAGAATATACTAGAATATACTAGAATATACTAGAACATACTAGAATTAACTAGAATATACTAGAATATCCCAGAATATACCAGAATATACTAGAACATACCAGAATATTCTAGAATATACTAGAATATACTAGAATATACTAGAATATACTAGAACATACTAGAATTAACTAGAATATACCATAATATACTAGAATATACCAGAATATACTAGAATATACTAGAATATACTAGAATATACTAGAATATACTAGAATATTCCAAGATATACTAGAATATACTAGAATATACTAGAATATACTAGAATATACTAGAATATACTAGAATATACTAGAATATACTAGAATATACTAGAATATACTAGAATATACTAGAATAAACTAGAATATACTAGAATATACTAGAATATACTAGAATATACCAGTATACACTAGAATACACCCGAATAGACTAGATTATAGGCGAATATACTAGAATATAGTAGAATATACTAGAATATACTAGAATATACTAGAATATAATAGAATATACTAGAATATACTAGAATATAATAGAACATACTACAATAAACTAGAATATACTAGAATATAGTAGAATATACTAGAATATACTAGAATATACTAGAATATACTAGAATATACCAGAATATACTTGAATATACTCGAAGATACTATAATATGCTATAATGTACTAGAATATACTAGAATATACTAGAATATACTAGAATATACTAGATTATACCAAGATATAATAGAATATACCAGAATATACTAGAATATATTAGAATATACTAGAATATACTAGAATATACTAGAATATACTAGAATATACTAGAATATACTAGAATATACTAGAATATAATAGAATATACTAGAATATAATAGAATATACTAGAATATACTAGAATATACTAGAAGGTACTAGAATACACTAGAATATACTAGAATATGCTAGAATATACTAGAATATGACAGAATATACTAGAATATACTAGAATATACTAGAATATACCAGGAAATACTAGAATATACTAGAACATACTAGAATTAACTAGAATATACTAGAATATACCAGAATATACTAGAATATACTAGAACATACTAGAATATACTAGAATATACTAGAATATACTAGAATATACTAGAATATAATAGAATATACTAGAATATACTAGAATATATTGGAATATACTAGAATATACTAGAATATACTAGAATATAATAGAATATACTAGAATATACTAGAATATAATAGAACATACTACAATAAACTAGAATATACTAGAATATAGTAGAATATACTAGAATATACTAGAATATACCAGAATATACTAGAATATACCAGAATATACTTGAATATACCAGAATATACTATAATATGCTATAATGTACTAGAATGTACTAGAATATACTAGAATATACTAGAATATACTAGATTATACCAAGATTTAATAGAATATACTAGAATATACTAGAATATGACAGAATATACTAGAATATACTAGAATATACTAGAATATACTAGAATATACTAGAATATACTAGAATATACTAGCAGCTACTAGAATACACTAGAATATACTAGAATAAGCCAGAATATACTAGAATATACTAGAATATACTAGAATATACTAGAATATACTAGAATATACTAGAACATACTAGAATTAACTAGAATATACTCGAATATCCCAGAATATACCAGAATATACTAGAACATACCAGAATATTCTAGAATATACTAGAATATATTAGAATATACTAGAATATACTAGAACATACCAGAATATACTAGAATATACCAGAATATACTAGAATATACCAGAATATACTAGAATATACTAGAATATACTAGAATATACTAGAATATACTAGAATATTCCAAGATATACTAGAATATACTAGAATATACTAGAATATACTAGAATATACTAGAATATACTAGAATATACTAGAAAATACTAGAATATACTAGAATAAACTAGAACATACTAGAATATACTAGAATATACTAGAATATACCAGTATACACTAGAATAAACCCGAATAGACTAGATTATACGCGAATATACTAGAATATAGTAGAATATACTAGAATATACTAGAATATACTAGAATATAATAGAATATACTAGAATATACTAGAATATAATAGAATATACTACAATAAACTAGAATATACTAGAATATAGTAGAATATACTAGAATATACTAGAATATACTAGAATATACTAGAATATACCAGAATATACTTGAATATACCCGAAGATACTATAATATGCTATAATGTACTAGAATATACTAGAATATACTAGAATATACTAGAATATACTAGAATATACTACAATATACTAGAATATATTAGAATATACTAGAATATACTAGAATATACTAGAATATACTAGAATATACTAGAATATACTAGAATATACTAGAATATAATAGAATATACTAGAATATAATAGAATATACTAGAATATACTAGAATATACTAGAAGGTACTAGAATACACTAGAATATACTAGAATATGCTAGAATATACTAGAATATACTAGAATATACTAGAATATACTAGAATATACTAGAATATACCAGGAAATACTAGAATATACTAGAACATACTAGAATTAACTAGAATATACTAGAATATACCAGAATATACTAGAATATACTAGAACATACTAGAATATACTAGAATATACTAGAATATACTAGAATATACTAGAATATATTGGAATATACTAGAATATACTAGAATATATTGGAATATACTAGAATATACTAGAATATACTAGAATATACTAGAATATACTAGAATATACCAGAATATACTAGAATATACCAGAATATACTAGAATATACTGGAACATACCAGAATATCCTAGAATATACTAGAATATACTAGAATATACTAGAATATACTAGAATATACCAGAATATACTAGAATATACTAGTACATACTAGAATTAACTAGAATATACTAGAATATCCCAGAATATACCAGAATATGCTAGAACATACCGGAATATTCTAGAATATACTAGAATATACCAGGAAATACTAGAATATACTGGAATATACTAGAATATACTAGAATATCCCAGAATATACCAGAATATGCTAGAACATACCGGAATATTCTAGAATATACTAGAATATACCAGGAAATACTAGAATATACTAGAATATACTAGAATATACTAGAATATACTAGAATATACTAGAATATACTAGAATATACTAGAATATACTAGAAGATACTAGAAGATACTAGAATATACTAGAATATACTAGAATATGCCAGAATATACTAGAATATATTAGAATATACTAGAATATACCAGAAAATACTAGAATATACTGGAATATACTAGAATATAGTAGAATATACTACAATATACTAGAATATACTAAAAGATACTAGAATATACTAGAATATACTAGAATATACTAGAATGTACTAGAATATACTAGAATATACTAGAATATACTAGAATATACTAGAATGTACTACAATATACTAGAATATACTAGAATATACTAGAATATAGTAGAATATAATAGAATATAGTAGAATATACTAGAATATAATAGAATATACTAGAATATACTAGAATATACTAGAATATACTAGAAGATACTAGAAGATACTAGAATATACTAGAATATACTAGAATATGCCAGAATATACTAGAATATACTAGAATATACTAGAATACGCCAGAATATACTAGAATATACTAGAATATACTAGAATATACTAGAATATACTAGAATATACTAGAATATACTAGAACATACTAGAATTAACTAGAATATACTAGAATATACCAGAATATACCAGAATATACTAGAACATACCAGAATATTCTAGAATATACTAGAATATACTAGAATATACTAGAATATACTAGAACATACTAGAATTAACTAGAATATACCAGAATATACTAGAATATACCAGAATATACTAGAATATACTAGAATATACTAGAATATACTAGAATATACTAGAATATTCCAAGATATACTAGAATATACTAGAATATTCCAAGATATACTAGAATATACTAGAATATACTAGAATATACTAGAATATACTAGAATATACTAGAATATACTAGAATATACTAGAATATACTAGAATATACTAGAATATACTAGAATATACTAGAATATACTAGAATATACTAGAATATACTAGAATATACTAGAATATACTACAATAAACTAGAATATACTAGAATATACTAGAATATACTAGAATATACTACAATAAACTAGAATATACTAGAATATACTAGAATATACCAGAATATACCAGTATACACTAGAATATACCCGAATAGACTAGATTATACGCGAATATACCAGAAAATACTAGAATATACTAGAATATACCAGTATACACTAGAATATACCCGAATAGACTAGATTATACGCGAATATACTAGAATATACTAGAATATACTAGAATATACTAGAATATACTAGAATATAATAGAATATACTAGAATATACTAGAATATAATAGAATATACTACAATAAACTAGAATATACTAGAATATAGTAGAATATACTAGAATATACTAGAACATACTAGAATATACTAGAATATACTAGAATATACTAGAATATACTAGAATATAATAGAATATACTAGAATATACTAGAATATACTGGAATATACTAGAATATACTAGAATATACTAGAATTAACTAGAATATACTACAATATACCAGAAAATACTAGAATATACTGGAATATACTAGAATATACTAGAATATACTAGAATATACTAGAAGATACTAGAATATACTAGAATATACTAGAATATACCAGGAAATACTAGAATATACTAGAACATACTAGAATTAACTAGAATATACTAGAATATACCAGAATATACTAGAATATACTGGAACATACCAGGATATCCTAGAATATACTAGAATATACTAGAATATACTAGAATATACTAGAATATACTAGAACATACTAGAATTAACTAGAATATACTAGAATATCCCAGAATATATCAGAATAAGCTAGAACATACCGGAATATTCTAGAATATACTAGAATATACCAGGAAATACTAGAATATACTGGAATATACTAGAATATACTGTAATATACTCGAATATACTAGAATATACTAGAATGTACTACAATATACTAGAATATACTAGAATATACTAGAATATAGTAGATTATAATAGAATATAGTAGAATATACTAGAATATACTAGAATATACTAGAATATACTAGAATATACTAGAATGTACTAGAATATACTAGAATATACTAGAATATACTAGAATATACTAGAATATACTAGAATATAATAGAACATACTACAATAAACTAGAATATACTAGAATATAGTAGAATATACTAGAATATACTAGAACATACTAGAATATACTAGAATATACTAGAATATACTAGAATATACTAGAATATAATAGAATATACTAGAATATACTAGAATATACTGGAATATACTAGAATATACTAGAATATACTAGAATTAACTAGAATATACTACAATATACCAGAAAATACTAGAATATACTGGAATATACTAGAATATACTAGAATATACTAGAATATACTAGAAGATACTAGAATATACTAGAATATACTAGAATATACCAGGAAATACTAGAATATACTAGAACATACTAGAATTAACTAGAATATACTAGAATATACCAGAATATACTAGAATATACTAGAACATACTAGAATATACTAGAATATACTAGAATATACTAGAATATACTAGAATATAGTAGAATATACTAGAATATACTAGAATATACTGGAATATACTAGAATATACTAGAATATACTAGAATTAACTAGAATATACTACAATATACCAGAATATACTAGAATATACCAGAATATACTAGAATATAATAGAATATACTGGAACATACCAGAATATCCTAGAATATACTAGAATATACTAGAATATACTAGAATATACTAGAATATACTAGTACATACTAGAATTAACTAGAATATACTAGAATATCCCAGAATATATCAGAATAAGCTAGAACATACCGGAATATTCTAGAATATACTAGAATATACTAGAATATACCAGGAAATACTAGAATATACTGGAATATACTAGAATATACTGGAATATACTCGAATATACTAGAATATACTAGAATGTACTAGAATATACTAGAATATACTAGAATATACTAGAATATAATATAATATAATAGAATATACTACAATATACTAGAATATACTAGAATATACTAGAATATACTAGAAGATACTAGAATATACTAGAATATACTAGAATATACCAGGAAATACTAGAATATACTAGAACATACTAGAATTAACTAGAATATACTAGAATATACCAGAATATACTAGAATATACTAGAATATACTAGAATATACTAGAATATACTAGAATATACTAGAATATACTAGAATATACTAGAATATAATAGAATATACTAGAATATACTAGAACATACTAGAATTAACTAGAATATACTAGAATATACCAGAATATACTAGAATATACTAGAACATACTAGAATATACTAGAATATACTAGAATATACTAGAATATACTAGAATATAATAGAATATACTAGAATATACTAGAATTTACTGGAATATACTAGAATATACTAGAATATACTAGAATATACTAGAATATACTAGAATATACTAGAATATAATAGAATATACTAGAATATACTAGAACATACTAGAATTAACTAGAATATACTAGAATATACCAGAATATACTAGAATATACTAGAACATACTAGAATATACTAGAATATACTAGAATATACTAGAATATACTAGAATATAATAGAATATACTAGAATATACTAGAATTTACTGGAATATACTAGAATATACTAGAATATACTAGAATTAACTAGAATATACTACAATATACCAGAATATACTAGAATATACCAGAATATACTAGAATATACTAGAATATACTGGAACATACCAGGATATCCTAGGATATACTAGAATATACTAGAATATACTAGAATATACTAGAATATACTAGAACATACTAGAATTAACTAGAATATACTAGAATATAGTAGATTATAATAGAATATAGTAGAATATACTAGAATATACTAGAATATACTAGAATATACTAGAATATACTAGAATATACTAGAATATACTAGAATATACTAGAATATACTAGAATATAATAGAATATACTAGAATATACTAGAATATAATAGAATTAACTAGAATATACTAGAATATACCAGAATATACTAGAATATACTAGAACATACTAGAATATACTAGAATATACTAGAATATACTAGAATATACTAGAATATAATAGAATATACTAGAATATACTAGAATATACTAGAATATACTAGAATATACTAGAATATACTAGAATATAATAGAATATACTAGAATATACTAGAATATACTAGAATATAATAGAATATACTGGAACATACCAGAATATCCTAGAATATACTAGAATATACTAGAATATACTAGAATATACTAGAATATACTAGAACATACTAGAATTAACTAGAATATACTAGAATATCCCAGAATATATCAGAATAAGCTAGAACATACCGGAATATTCTAGAATATACTAGAATATACTAGAATATACCAGGAAATACTAGAATATACTGGAATATACTAGAATATACTGGAATATACTCGAATATACTAGAATATACTAGAATATACTAGAATATACTAGAATATAATAGAATATACTAGAATATACTAGAATATAATAGAATATAATAGAATATACTAGAATATACTAGAATATACTAGAATATAATAGAATATACTACAATAAACTAGAATATACTAGAATATACTAGAATATACTAGAATATGATAGAATATACTAGAATATACTAGAATATACTAGAATATACTAGAATATACTAGAATATACTAGAAGGTACTAGAATACACTAGAATATACTAGAATATGCTAGAATATACTAGAATATACTAGAATATACTAGAATATACTAGAATATACTAGAATATAATAGAATATACTAGAATATACTAGAATATAATAGAATATAATAGAATATACTAGAATATACTAGAATATACTAGAATATAATAGAATATACTACAATAAACTAGAATATACTAGAATATACTAGAATATACTAGAATATGATAGAATATACTAGAATATACTAGAATATACTAGAATATACTAGAATATACTAGAATATACTAGAAGGTACTAGAATACACTAGAATATACTAGAATATGCTAGAATATACTAGAATATACTAGAATATACCAGAATATACTAGAATATACTGGAACATACCAGAATATCCTAGAATATACTAGAATATACTAGAATATACTAGAATATACTAGAAGATACTAGAATATACTAGAATATACTAGAATATACTAGAATATGCCAGAATATACTAGAATATATTAGAATATACTAGAATATACCAGAAAATACTAGAATATACTGGAATATACTAGAATATACTAGAATATACTAGAATATACTAGAAGATACTAGAATATACTAGAATATACTAGAATATACCAGGAAATACTAGAATATACTAGAACATACTAGAATTAACTAGAATATACTAGAATATACCAGAATATACTAGAATATACTAGAACATACTAGAATATACTAGAATATACTAGAATATACTAGAATATACTAGAATATAATAGAATATACTAGAATATACTAGAATATACTGGAATATACTAGAATATACTAGAATATACTAGAATTAACTAGAATATACTAGAATATACCAGAATATACTAGAATATACCAGAATATACTAGAATATACTGGAACATACCAGAATATCCTAGAATATACTAGAATATACTAGAATATACTAGAATATACTAGAATATACTAGAACATACTAGAATTAACTAGAATATACTAGAATATCCCAGAATATACCAGAATAAGCTAGAACATACCGGAATATTCTAGAATATACTAGAATATACCAGGAAATACTAGAATATACTGGAATATACTAGAATATACTAGAATATCCCAGAATATACCAGAATATGCTAGAACATACCGGAATATTCTAGAATATACTAGAATATACCAGGAAATACTAGAATATACTGGAATATACTAGAATATACTGGAATATACTCGAATATACTAGAATATACTAGAATGTACTAGAATATACTAGAATATACTAGAATATACTAGAATATAGTAGAATATAATAGAATATAGTAGAATATACTAGAATATACTAGAATATACTAGAATATACTAGAATATACTAGAATATACTAGAATATACTAGAATATACTAGAATATACTAGAAGATACTAGAATATACTAGAATATACTAGAATATGCCAGAATATACTAGAATATATTAGAATATACTAGAATATACCAGAAAATACTAGAATATACTGGAATATACTAGAATATACTAGAATATACTACAATATACTAGAATATACTAGAAGATACTAGAATATACTAGAATATACTAGAATATACTAGAATGTACTAGAATATACTAGAATATACTAGAATATACTAGAATATACTAGAATATACTCGAATATAATAGAATATACTAGAATATACTAGAATATACTAGAATATACTAGAATATACTAGAATATACTAGAATATACTAGAATATACTAGAATATACTAGAATATACTAGAATATACTAGAATATACTACAATAAACTAGAATATACTAGAATATACTAGAATATACTAGAATATACTAGAATATACCAGTATACACTAGAATATACCCGAATAGACTAGATTATACGCGAATATACTAGAATATACTAGAATATACTAGAATATACTAGAATATACTAGAATATACTAGAATATAATAGAATATACTAGAATATACTAGAATATACTAGAATATAATAGAACATACTACAATAAACTAGTGTTACGTACCGTATTTTATATGAGATGTTGAGTACAGCACAATAGCAGGAGTTACCGCTGGAGAGAGATGTTGTGAGTTTACGAATATAAGGTTATTAAAATGATTCTTTATTAATATTATTATTATACTGATCTTATAATGTTAAATGCCGTTTGATTATTTCAGGTGGTGCTGAACGGATCAGAAGGATCCACCACTCAATAATCGTGACCGGGATAAAATTTAGGTAAATTGTATTAAGATATTTTATTGTATTTTATAAAAATAAAGAAAAGTAAAAGAAATAATGAATGACTTCGTAAATATGATTTGTATGGGGATCCAAGCGCAATTTGAACCTATCTGCATACACCGACTACGGTTCGGGAAGTTGAGATTCAAAAATGAGAATAATTGTCACACGTTTGTATATGTTTAAATATCACAATCAATTTATTATATATATATGTATGTTTGTTTATTACAAAAAAAAAAGGATAAAAGGGGAAAATATATATATATATGTGTGTGGGTGTTAATTTAATAGATCTTCGTCGAACTCGGATGGGTCCCACTGATTTTGCGGAGAATGCTCCCCGATGTTTTCTCTCAGAGAGGGATCCCAAGTTTCCCTCTCTGCTGAATCGACAGGATCAAAGTTGGGCTCTCCTTCAAAATGGTCAGGGGTGAGCAGGGCCTCTTCGGCCTCTTGCCCAGCGAGACTATAGATTTTTTGAATGAAGGCAATTCTGGCTCGCTTCTTGGTCCCGCTCCTGTGCTTCCTCCTTGAATTTCTTTTAGAGTTTTTCCCCATCTATAAACCCGAATAAATACATGTTGAAGTTAGATCGGCCAAATGAAATAAATAAAATGAAAAATGAAGGAAAGTAGGGACCAGTGGTCGTAGCAACCGCCCACTTGTCTAGAGAGTTGACATGTAGTCGTAATAACCGACCACTCTGTCAAAAGAGAGAGAGAGAGAGAGAGAGAGAGAGAGAGGGTTGACCAATGGTCGTAATGACCGCCCACTTGTCTAGAGAATTGGCATGTGGTCGTAATAACCGACCACTCTGTCAAAGATGCTTGGCTGTCACTTTTTCAACTTGTATTATTTTGTAGAATTGATTTGGTGTGAGCACTTTAGTTACGAGTACGGAATATAATTTCCCTTGTTGGGGATGAGAAACAATTGGATTGTGAGAGATGTAGAGTTATTGTCAAAAATCCAGAATATCAGATTATAGTTTTATTTGTTGAAATAGGCTTGTTACAAGAATCGAGCTGTCATTCAAGAGTCGCAATGTAGGAGTATACAATAGTGATGAAAGAGTCAAGTCCCGAAAGGATATAATAATATAAAATAGGTAACTACCTTCGGATAAGTGCTGGTATAATAATTTTAATCCAAATTTCTGCACTTTCACTTGCACAAACAGTCCTTGGTAATCTCTTAAAGTCTATGTAACTCTTAACCACACTGTTCTTGATGTAAACTCAATAGTTTAACTTCGTATCGGTGGTACTCGTCTTGAGTCTGAACTGCTACTGAATTGAATTGTAACTGAACTGAACTCCGTTGAGCGCGCGTCCTATTTGTATCGTTGGAGCTTGACTCCCACTCTGCTGGCCTCCCCTCTTCTATAACCGTCTCTTCCATTGTCTTCTGGCTGAGACCGGAGTGAAACCTTGGGTCCCACCGTTGTTTGCTCCACATACCAATGGTATCTTATCTGTTTCCGTTGGCGGTCGAGCGCAGCTCCCGTTATCTTATCGGCTTCCGAGAATTGTTTACCCCGAGAGCCAACTGTCCTCGCATACCAGTGCTATCTTATTTGCGCACGGTCCCATGCCCTTGGACTTGTTGACGACGGGAACGTTTCATTGTCCTCTCGTCCCCATAATTCTTCTCTGCTTTTGTTCGATGCTTCGTACCTATGACTCCCACTCTTCGTACCCGTTGGTGTGTTGCTCATCCCTACTCTTCTTCTTCGCTTTGTGCGATGCTTCGGGCCTATGTGCTCTGGTCTTAGCGTCAGTCTTGCGTCTTCAGTAGAGCAGTGCGGATCTTCGGTAATTTTGACACGAGTACGTAGTTGTTTCTAGTAGTTTTTCATCACTCGGTGTTTGGTTTAGCTTCAGTGTCTCCTCACGATTCATTGAGGTGATTTTGATTTATTTTTGTGATTTCCAATTCTGCTGTGTGCATTAAATAATGTTTGGTTTCTTGTGTTTATTCCAAAGGTGGTCTTGTTCAGTGGTGTTACTTGATGACCGGACTTTGGATTTTTACTGAGTTTGGACCATGATTGCTGATGTTTCCTTTTTTGGCGTTCTTGATTAGCGTGTTAATATTTGGTGAGCTATTATTATTATTATTGGAAAAATTAAAATATTTTCTTATGAACTATTTTTGTTTGCGTTACAATGTTTGAGTACTTATATACTATACGCACGCATTTATTTATAATTCCGATGTCTTATTTCGGAGTTATCGATGTTTAAACATTGGTGCAGACGTTTTTAATTCTTTTAATTTTTGGCCTTATTACCAACGTCGGAGATTCGTCCAACGTCACATCTTCTTCTTAAAAGATGAAATTTTCACGCAGTTAAATTTTCGAAATTTAAGCTTTTAAATTTGGACAATGGGATTTTCAACTGTTTGCTCCACGGTGATTTTTCTAAGAAACTGAGACGGTAGTAAGATAGCGGCGAATTTATAGAATTTTATCCGTTGTTTGTGAATAATTTAAAAATAATTCTGGGAGGTCTATTTTCGAAAATAGTCTCTTATTTCTAAACGGAGCGAGATATCGCAATTCTGAGTCGATTTTGCATTTTGTCAGCAAAAGACCGAATCTCCCAATGCAGGTCCTCGACCAAAAAAAACATTTTTATTTCCAAAATAATTTTTATTTTGTGAAAAATTTTGCGAAAATTTTCGAGATTTTTGATTGTTTTTGTGTCATCTGAAAGAGCGAATTTAGAAGCATTTTATCACGACAACAGTTTTTTTTCTAAGTCGAAGTTGTGTTTTTGTAAGTTATTATTATTATGTTTATTATTGTTATTATTTCTTTTTTTGTATTTTTCACCTTTAGACGTGTTCTTGGGTTAGGTCTGGGTTATGTCTGGGTTGGGTCAGGGTTAGGTCTGGGTTAATTCTGGGTTAAATCTGGGTTAGGTCTGGGTTGTAATTATTATTTTTTTTATTTTTGACAATTATATGTGCTCATGAGTTAGGTCTGGGTTAGGTCTGGGTTAGTTCTGGGTTAGCTCTGGTTAGATTTGGGTTAAATCTGAGTTAGGTCTGGGTTAGGTCTGGGTTAGGTCTGGGTTAGGTGGGTGGGTTTGCGTCTATATCCAAATCTGCTCATATTGAAAATATCCGTGTTGTTTTTGTTCCTGAACATTTTTCCTTGAGTAAAAATTTTTGTCAGAGCTACGGTTCTATGGGTTTGCTCTTGTGCTTTTTACGTTTTTTTTTTTGTACACATTATTTTAAAATGATTATATATATTCTTAATTCTATGTGTTTAAAATTATGATTAGTTTTTATTGATTATTATGATTTTTATTAATATTTGTTAATATATGGTCTTGAATATAATATTGGTTAATACGTGTTTTTCTTGTTTTATTATTTACCATTAGTTGTGTTTAAACCACGGGACGTGACACCTCCCCCGTCGGAAAGCAAATTTCCGAGGGAAATTTGTTCTAGGTTCTTGACTGCTTCTTCCAGTCTGGATGCCTCCGGTGGTTGAGTTTGCGTTTGGGTGTTGCTTTGGTTGATTATTGGAACTGCTGCTGTGTTGATGGTGTATCTCTTCCTATCAGCTGAACGTATAAGAAGATACGTTAGAGAGCCACACAGCGCTCCGCACAAATGGACTCCACATCCGTACGATGTATGCAGCTGATATCCATGTATTAAGGTGTTTATTATTAATTTAAATAATTTGAAAATAATAAAGATTGCCAATAATCCTGCACTGACTGAACCAAATTTTATGAACCCGTTCCATAGTTTTTCAGCCGTGTTTTCTGCGATCTTTTCCATTGTTTCTTCGTTTAGCATTCCCATCATTGAAATTGATCCAGCTGGTATATTTTTACCGGTCATACCTCTTGCAACTGAATTTAGCACAGCTGATTTTTCTGCTGGGAACATGATGTGGTCCCTGAGGTTTTCTAGATCGTTTGATGTATAAATTCCTCCAGTGGCTAAATTAGATGGGTTAATATATTGCCATGTTGGTTCTTTCAGTGGTTGTAGTTTTTGAGGGGCAATTACTTCAATGGGTCTTGGTGAAAGTCTATGCCATTTTTGATCGATTTCGTACATTACCGGTAGTATTACACTGCAATCCCTATGAGTTCCATGGGTAGTGATAATATGGGTTATGGGTGTTAAGAACAATGATCTGTTCTGATGTACGATCGTTAATTCGTTGAAACATTCCGTGGTGTGTCTGATTTTTACGGTTACCGGTATGCATTTGATTATATGGATCACTTCACCTGCTATTAGAGCCATATGACCCGGTTGTTTGGTTATTACCTGAGCAAAATGATCAGGCTTCAGTGTTGCTAGAGTTAGTGCATTGGCTAATATTTGTTTTTCCAAATTACACTTTTGAGCAAGCATGTTCTTGTATAGACTATTCATTTGGGTTTTTATGTGTCTTTCTATATAGATAAATTTAGAATTCATGTAGGTGAATATGTCTAAATTTTCTACACGTATCGTTCGTGTTCCCGCAAAGGTTTTTCCTTTAATGGTTTCCAAAATAAATAGTTTGGGATGTTCTGTTTGGAATAAGGTGTATCCACAAATGGATGTTTCACCCATTTTAGATAGTGCAAAAGTTACGTCTGCTGTAGTCAAGGCAAATACTGAGGGTAGATCTTCCAAGTTATCATTGTCAGTGATTTTTGATGCCAGGCCTTCATAGAGGATGTCGTATTGTTCGAACTTACATGTTGATTTTGGGAATGGCTTCCAGAACGTATATCCGTCGTCGTTGTCTAAGCATGTTCCTCCTTGAAAGCTGCAAACTGTTCCTGACTTTAGCATGATTCTGTTGTCCTCTAATTGCACGGGTACTGATGATGTTCGTAGGGTGATTTTTGCGATTGCTTGTACCACCACATTGTCCCATGATCCGTATGGGTCCGCAAACGCAGCTCCCTCGCATTTTCCGTTTATGTTTAACTTTCCTGCAAGGGTGAAGGTTCTGCTTTCGGTTGAGTTGATTTTCAAGTCACTCAAGTATATGTTCTTTCCCATATACATAGTACCGTATAGGTGTAACTTTTTGCATTGTTCCTCTGTTATTGGCTCGATGTATTCGTGTATTCCGTTTTGTACTGCCGAGATATGAGAATGCATTCCACAATAATGGACCATTCTAGTCATTTCGACTTTACATTGTATAGTATCGACATAATTGAAATCAGACAGCTGTAGTAATTGGATATACACTTCTTCTGTTTTTGTGGTTATATGGTCGATGTCGCAGTCACTTATTTCCTTAAGCGAAAATGTGGTTATGTTTAAGTTGCGGCTATTACAATCATATCCAATAAGAGCTCGTGAGACGTGTGGAAACGCCAGGATAACCAAGAGGGTTATCATTTTCCTGTTCTGTAAATAGATATTTTATTGATTTTTAAGTATAAAATTGAGTAGAACAATTGTTACAGTTGACAATATTTGTGTAGGTTAATATAGTACGTCTACATTGAGTGCAAACGGTCGTAGGTAGTATGTTACTAAAATAGTGGAAATAAAAGTTTGCTATTATGTGAATAGTTGATGAATTTTTACAGGCGATACAGTATTCCGCTCTGTTTTCATCGAAGTACATATTGCCTTTTATGCAGAAGTAGCCTTCCATTTGGTCCAAGAATTGTAGTGTTCTGTCGACTGAAGTCTGCATTGTTTGTCCTTTTGGGCACATGTTCACGATGCGTTATAGTTCACTTTTTAGAGTAGCACGTCGATCACATCACCCATTCCTATTCTACACCATTGTTCTTCAGTTATAAGAAAATGTACTTCTATGCATTGTCTACATTCTGAAGCACGTTTCACTCTCACTAGTGCTGTTTGGCATCCCGCACAGCCCTGTAGCAATTGTAGTGTTGTGTTGGAGGTGAAGACATGAGTCCACGGTTCCAGTAGAAAGAAATCCTTCATGAATTGAGGCAGTTCTTCGTAGCAGTATGCG
Organism: Sphecodes monilicornis; assembly: GCA_913789915.3. NCBI lineage: Eukaryota > Metazoa > Arthropoda > Insecta > Hymenoptera > Halictidae > Sphecodes > Sphecodes monilicornis. Next base: position 26,718 of record CAJYYI030000504.1, read on the forward strand.
CATATGAATCTACCGGGAATAGTGAATCCAAACGTTTTGAATATTCCGCTGGTAGCAATCTGAACACAATAATGCGTCGTTAATCGTGGGTATTGATCCGGGTATTGATCCGGGAATACTCCATCAATGGGTCCTTGTTGTTGACTTATTTCCGTAACGTTGTAGCTACGAAATGGATTGGGGACTCCCATATTTTTAATCTAGTTTAACAGAGACATTTTCTATGCCTCCGTAGTTTATTCCTTGTTTGTCTTCATGCGATAATTCCATATATTGGCAGACGCATTCTGAGCATAGCCATGCCCTTCTTGGTAGAGCAATACGAATATTACAGAGTTCGCAATGGGTTGACAGTATTGCTCGTTCTTGCTCGCAGATTTGGTGTTTGTTTCCTTCTACGTAGTAGAATTTTTCTCCCTGATCCAACTCATCGTAGCAATATCTGCAAAGGCGGGCACCCCACGTGGTGTAAAAAGGTTTGTTCGGCACGCTTCTTATGCAATACAATTGTAAGAGGTATTCATATGTAGTAGGTGTTTTCATAGGCAAAACACCATGTATTTGTCGTTGGAAGGTATAATTAACCACAGCGTTGGGTTTATTGGTTGGTATATTCATTATTTATTATATTACCACCTGGTTATTACACCTATCGCATTTCCTCTAGAAATTCTACTCCACTGCTGCGGAGTCATCTCGAAGTACTGTTCGATGCACTCCGTGCATCGATCGGCTGAGCGGAGGCGGCACAACTGTGCTAGACACGTCCGGCACCTACTCTTCTGGAGGGCAGTCGTGTAGACGCTGATGGTGTGCCAACCTCCTATATGGTGGTTGTTCTGCTCGGCGATGGGCAGGTTCTGATAACAGGTCGCGCAGAGCCGATGGTCTGTGGCCACGAAGATCGGGGTGTTGCTTAGGACTGTTAGGCAGTAGAGATGCATCAACCGGTCATATGTCTCTGGATAATCCCGGGGCAGCACTCCATCAATTGGCCCGTAGAACTCCCTGTCGTCCTCGTCTTCGTATTCTTCAACGACGGCGCGACCATGATACACCGGCATTCTTTGCTGCAATGTTTCACAGCGTTATTCTTCCGTGATTATTGTTCTTTTTGCAGTCCATTTCGTCATGTTGTCATCAGCGTACGTATCGTTCGTTGTAGTTATTTACATGTCTTTGTACATTTCATAACTTAGATCTACGGTGTGCTAGTTTTAATTTATTTAAGTGTACTGTACGAATACTACCTTTAACTAGAATTTTTACGTTTTGGTTTGTCAAAATTTCCATTACACGGTGTGGACCAGTGTATTGATCACTGAATTTACCTTTACATGGTTCTTTTAAAAGATAAACGAGGTCTCCTTCTTTGAAGTTTTGTGGGTTTATTTTTCGATCGTAATATTGTTTAGATTTTGTTTTAGCAGTATTTAAATTTTTTACTGCTGACAGTTGTAACTCGTTTATCGTTGTATGTAATTCGCGTAGGTAGTCTTCGTAAGTTGGCTCTAGGTTTTCAGTTATTGGATTTTTACTAGTAGGCTCACGAGCCATTCTTCCGTATACCAATTCGTGCGGTGAAAACCTAGTTCCTTCATGCATGGAAGTGTTATATGAAAACATAGCTAAATCTATCCAATCGTCCCAATTAGACGCGTTAGTAACGTACTGTTTTAAATATTCTATCAATACGTGATGAGATCTTTCGATCGATCCATTACTTTGCGGATGATAGGCGGTAGTTGTATAATGTTTTATTTTAAATTTCTTAGCTACTTGCTTCATTAATTTCGAGGTGAAGTTAGTTCCTAAATCCGTTAGGATGGCTTTAGGAGCTCCAAATCGGCAAATAAAATTTTTTATGAACGCGTCCGCGATATCTGCAGTAGTGGTTTGATTTAAAGGTACGGCTACGGAATATTTAGTTAACAGATCTTGCATAGTTAATATATACTTATTTCCTCGCTTCGTATCCGGTAAGGGACCTACTACGTCTAGACTAACTTTGTCGAATGCCTTTCCGGGAGTGTCCGTTAGTACCATTGGTTGTTTGGTTTTGATTCGGGTAAGCTTTTTTAGTTGGCATTCGCTGCATGTACGAATGTAGTCTTGAATGTCCTTTTTCATGCCATCCCAGTAATATGTTTTCCTTATTCTGTAAAATGTTTTAGTTACGCCTTTGTGTCCTCCAACTGCTGATATATGTTTTTCTTCAATGATGCCCAATCTCTCGGCTTCAGGTGGTATGGTTGTCCATCCGGTGCATATAGTTATACTGACGTGCGTTTCTCCGAATACTTCCTTCAACTTATTAATTGTGTACTTCCAAGGCACATCTTCAATATAGTCCGTTTTACTCATGGAGAATGATGTCAGATTCATTTCGGTTACTACATCCAATAATGATGCAAAACATCTTACAATATTTTCTGGTTCAATTGGAACGTGTTTTTCTTTGACTGGGAGGGCTATAGTGTAGTAGTTATTAATAGGTTGTAGTCTGGCCCTTTCGAATGTCAAGTCGATGTACGTTCCTAATTGATTAGCTTCTTTTAATTCCTGTGCACCCTTGTCGACAGGATCGCCGTCCATATCCACAAATATCACCTTATGAGTTTTCATCATATTCAGAGGTTCTCGAATTTCCTTAATTTGTATATTCGATGGTTGTCTTGATTGAATTTCAAAATCCAGGGTTACAGGAGTTTCCAGTGGTATGTTGCCTTGGGTAGGCGTTAATTCCATGTCGCTATATGGTAGATTTCCAACGTTCTCGTGAAAATCGTCGTTACCTGGATCATTGCCGAAAGAGGTGGATGGATCTTCGGTTTCTGGTAGATTTAGATCGTTGGTTCCCCTTCTTCGTATGGCGTCGGATATTGGTGAATCGTCTGATGATGAAGCGGATGATTTCTTTCGTTTTCTATTGTGTGACTCCCCTTTTGACGGTTGCATAGAGGTGGATGGGCTTTCTTCCTCTGGTACTTCTAGATCGTCATATTTTCCTTTCTTCCGTACTGCGTCAAATAAAGCTGAATCCGATGAGGACGAAGATGTGGATATTTTCCTTTTCTTATTGCTCGATTCCTCTTCCAAAGGTCTTATGGGTAAGCAAATCTCTGGGGGATTTCGAGACAAGGCGTCGGCGTTAGCGTTAGCTCTACCTTGTTTGTATTGAATTTTGTATTCGTATTCTGACAGCTTCAATTTCCACTTCCATAGTCTAGATGTTGGATCCTTGATAGAGTGCAACCATACTAACGGTTTATGATCCGTAATTATATTGAAGGTGCGACCGTATAAGTATGGTCGAAAGTAGGTCACACAATATACAATTGCCAAGCATTCCTTTTCTATGGTGGAGTATTTTTGTTCTGCTGCATTTAGCAGACGAGACGCGTATGCCACAGGAAGGTCTTTTCCAATTATTCCTTGACTGAGAACTCCTCCAATGGCGTATCCAGATGCGTCGGTAGTGAGATTGAAGGTTTTCGTAAAATCAGGAAATTGGAGTATTGGTTCCGTTATTAAGGCTTCTTTTAGAATACAGAACGATTTCTCCTGTGTTTCTCCCCATTTGAATTTCATATCCTTTTTCAGCAGGTCTGAAAGTGGTTTCGCAGTTGCTGAAAAGTTGGAAATGAATCTTCTGTAATATCCTGCCAATCCAAGGAATTGTTTGATGTTCTTTGGATTTTTTGGTTTAGGGAAGTTCTGTACTGCAGTGATCTTTTTAGGGTCAGGCTTCAGACCGTCTTCGCCAATGATGTGTCCCAAGTACGCAACTTCATGGCGTAGGAACTCGCATTTGTCCGGTTGAAGCTTTAGATTTGCGTTACGTAGACGTTCCATTAGTTTGTTGAATTTAATCTCGTGTTCTCGTAAAGAACGCGAGTATAATACTATGTCGTCTAGGTATACGAATAATTCTGATCCTTGAAGTCCTGCTAGAACGCTGTTCATTAATCGTTGAAATGTTGCTGGAGCATTCTTTAGACCAAAAGGCATTCTTTTGAATTGAAAATGACCATACGGAGTAGAAAAAGCAGTTTTGTGCGCGTCCTCTGGCACCATCTTAATTTGATGAAATCCAGATGCCAGGTCGAAAGTGGAAAAATATTTAGCACTTCCTAGTTGGTCTAGAATTTCTGTTATATTAGGTAGAGGGTATGCGTCTCCTATGGTTTTTTCGTTCAAATTTCGATAGTCGATTACTAAACGCCATCGTTTATTTCCTTGAGAATCGGGTTTTTTAGGCACGATCCATATAGGTGAGTTGTATGGTGATGTAGATGCTTCGACAACATTGGTTTCCAATAATTCCTTCACTTGTTTGTTAATCTCTTCTTTATGGATCGGAGGGAAACGATATTGTCTTGTATTTATCGGCACATCGTCTGTAGTATGAATTTTATGACGTAGTACATCGGTGCCTTCGAGAGTTTCTCCAGGAATATGGAATCTATCCTCATTTTGTTTTATCAAACTTAAAACATTTTCTCTTTCTTCCTCATTGAGATGATCCAGTCGTAGCAGCTCCAATACTTCTTCTAGTCGATTGTGTCCGTTTACTGCTGTCACTTGACAAACATTTATATGTTGGGTGGTAACTTCTTCAAATGGTTCCAGTTTTATAATGGGTACGTCGAGAAGGTAATCCTGTAGAGTTGCATTAGTTACTCTGATGTGAGCACGCCCTTTATGATTAGTGACCACTGTTTCGCCGAGAAAAATACCCTTTTCTTCTGGTATTCGAGGTATATAACCCTGATGTACCTCTGGATTGATTATATTTACTGTGAGGGGAATAGAGGTTCGTTTAGGAACAGTTATTAATTGAGTTTCGAAAAATGGTATGTATGTAGATCCCCATTTCACATGTTTGTCGGAATAGTCGATGCTGGCTCGATGGTTTTGGAAAAAGTCGGATCCTAAGATTCCTCCTTGATCTATAGAGGTTTGATTACCAACGACATGAAATAAAACTTGATGGCCTGCTATCCTGATGTATGCCGTCCCTCGGGTGGCCAGGACTTCAGCCGAGATTCCTCGAAGGAAGAGAGTGTCGTTAGTGTCGATTGTAGTAGATATTGAGACCATGCATTCCTTGATGAGGTTGACTTCCGAACCAGAGTCAACCAAAAGTGTTACTATTCCGTCAAGATCGGGAGAAGTGATTAGTATAGTGGGCGTATATTTTGTAGAGTTTAGGCGAATATTGATGACTCTCCTAGATTGATTTCTTCCTCTTCCGTTTCCTCCTTGTTTGTCGTTGTCTCTCGTGGAAAGTCTGGTCGTTGAGGTTGGTCCTGTTTGGACGGTGTGGACTTTGCTGTTCCGACTGAGCTTGTTTTGGAGGTGGTTGGTGCGATTTTCATCACTGATCGACGCTCTGTGGGGTTGGCTCCCCTGGGTGCGTCGTTGTTTCCCGGGGAGGGTCCCCCGTTTCCCGACTTCTGTTGAGAATAAGGCACTATTTCTCCTGATTCGACCTTTGCCTTGAATTTGTAACAATCCTTGATTATATGTCCCAGCTTCTTACAATAGGTACAGGTAACTGGTGGATTACTTGTTCCCGGTTGATTGTTGGGTCTTGAACCATTATTATAATTTCTATTATAATTGTTGGTATTATTAGCTGGATTAGAATTATTTTGCCAACGAGGTCTATTACGATTGTCCTGTGCTGCAGGTGGCTGATATCGATTCTGTGGAGGTCGATTTTGGCTTTGTTGATATTGATTTTGTGGAGGTGGGTACCGATTTGATGATTGGGAGAAGTTCCTTCGATCTCTGTTGTTTGGGGCGAATTGCTTGATTCGTTCCTCTTCTAATTGAATCTGCTTACTTATTTTAATTGCGTTAGCATAGCAATCATCTAAATTACGATAGCCTTCTAGTTGTAATCGAATTTTAACATCTGATGGTAATCCGTTTATAAAAGCTTCGGCCACTTCGGAATTTATGATATCTAATAATGGTTTTATATCATCCGGATATAGATTACGCTCACCATCTATTATGGCTAGTCGTAGATCTTTTACACGGCTAATATAATCGAGGATGCCTTCGTTAGGTTTCTTAAAAATATTACCTAATTCGCCCTTATATTGATTAACCGATTTTTGAGGACCGAACATGAGTTTTAATTTATTTCCGAAATCTTCTACTGTATTCATATTTGAGTCTTCGATGGCCATAAATGCGTGTCCTCTAAGTTTATTTGTTAGTAATTTAACTAACCATTGTTCTTGGGTAGGAGAGAGCATGGCTTTGGCTCTTTCACATGCTCTTAAAAATTGAAATATAGAGGGTCTATAGCCATCGAACACCGGTACCGTTTCTAACGCATCTTTAATACGAATAGGATTTTCATTGGATGAATGAACTTTTACAATCTCGGGTTTCTTTTCCGCAAGTACGTTTTTCTTAGTAATAGCGTGTAGTTCATTTTGAATGACTAGTAATTGATCGTTTAAATCTCTAAATTTTGCAGCAAGCCCAGCTATGAAATCATTGCTTTTTTGGGATTTTTCTATTTATTCTAAAGCCTTTCGTAATAATTGTCCATCAATAGGACCTTCGTCTTGGACTATATTTACTTCTGGATCTGACATTCTGAATTTGTTTTTATTACTACTATATTGACTCTCAACTTTTGCGCTTCGTATCCCACCGCGCTGCCACCAAATTATTAACTGCTGTAACAGCTACTATTATGTTACGTACCGTATTTTATATGAGATGTTGAGTACAGCACAATAGCAGGAGTTACCGCTGGAGAGAGATGTTGTGAGTTTACGAATATAAGGTAATTAAAATGATTCTTTATTAATATTATTATTATACTGATCTTATAATGTTAAATGCCGTTTGATTATTTCAGGTGGTGCTGAATGGATCAGAAGGATCCACCACTCAATAATCGTGACCGGGATAAAAATTTAGGTAAATTGTATTAAGATATTTTATTGTATTTTATAAAAATAAAGAAAAGTAAAAGAAATAATGAATGACTTCGTAAATATGATTTGTATGGGGATCCAAGCGCAATTTGAACCTATCTGCATACACCGACTACGGTTCGGGAAGTTGAGATTCAAAAATGAGAATAATTGTCACACGTTTGTATATGTTTAAATATCACAATCAATTTATTATATATATGTATGTTTGTTTATTACAAAAAAAAAGGATAAAAGGGGAAAATATATATATATATGTGTGTGGGTGTTAATTTAATAGATCTTCGTCGAACTCGGATGGGTCCCACTGATTTTGCGGAGAATGCGCCCCGATGTTTTCTCTCAGAGAGGGATCCCAAGTTTCCCTCTCTGCTGAATCGACAGGATCGAAGTTGGGCTCTCCTTCAAAATGGTCAGGGGTGAGCAGGGCCTCTTCGGCCTCTTGCCTAGCGAGACTATATATTTTTTGAATGAAGGCAATTCTGGCTCGCTTCTTGGTCCCGCTCCTGTGCTTCCTCCTTGAATTTCTTTTAGAGTTTTTCCCCATCTATAAACCCGAATAAATACATGTTGAAGTTAGATCGGCCAAATGAAATAAATAAAATGAAAAATGAAGGAAAGTAGGGACCAGTGGTCGTAGCAACCGCCCACTTGTCTAGAGAGTTGACATGTAGTCGTAATAACCGACCACTCTGTCAAAAGAGAGAGAGAGAGAGAGAGAGAGAGAGGGTTGACCAATGGTCGTAATGACCGCCCACTTGTCTAGAGAATTGGCATGTGGTCGTAATAACCGACCACTCTGTCAAAGATGCTTGGCTGTCACTTTTTCAACTTGTATTATTTTGTAGAATTGATTTGGTGTGAGCACTTTAGTTACGAGTACGGAATATAATTTCCCTTGTTGGGGATGAGAAACAATTGGATTGTGAGAGATGTAGAGTTATTGTCAAAAATCCAGAATATCAGATTATAGTTTTATTTGTTGAAATAGGCTTGTTACAAGAATCGAGCTGTCATTCAAGAGTCGCAATGTAGGAGTATACAATAGTGATGAAAGAGTCAAGTCCCGAAAGGATATAATAATATAAAATAGGTAACTACCTTCGGATAAGTGCTGGTATAATAATTTTAATCCAAATTTCTGCACTTTCACTTGCACAAACAGTCCTTGGTAATCTCTTAAAGTCTATGTAACTCTTAACCACACTGTTCTTGATGTAAACTCAATAGTTTAACTTCGTATCGGTGGTACTCGTCTTGAGTCTGAACTGCTACTGAATTGAATTGTAACTGAACTGAACTCCGTTGAGCGCGCGTCCTATTTGTATCGTTGGAGCTTGACTCCCACTCTGCTGGCCTCCCCTCTTCTATAACCGTCTCTTCCATTGTCTTCTGGCTGAGACCGGAGTGGAACCTTGGGTCCCACCGTTGTTTGCTCCACATACCAATGGTATCTTATCTGTTTCCGTTGGCGGTCGAGCGCAGCTCCCGTTATCTTATCGGCTTCCGAGAATTGTTTACCCCGAGAGCCAACTGTCCTCGCATACCAGTGCTATCTTATTTGCGCACGGTCCCATGCCCTTGGACTTGTTGACGACGGGAACGTTTTATTGTCCTCTCGTCCCCATAATTCTTCTCTGCTTTTGTTCGATGCTTCGTACCTATGACTCCCACTCTTCGTACCCGTTGGTGTGTTGCTCATCCCTACTCTTCTTCTTCGCTTTGTGCGATGCTTCGGGCCTATGTGCTCTGGTCTTAGCGTCAGTCTTGCGTCTTCAGTAGAGCAGTGCGGATCTTCGGTAATTTTGACACGAGTACGTAGTTGTTTCTAGTAGTTTTTCATCACTCGGTGTTTGGTTTAGCTTCAGTGTCTCCTCACGATTCATTGAGGTGATTTTGATTTATTTTTGTGATTTCCAATTCTGCTGTGTGCATTAAATAATGTTTGGTTTCTTGTGTTTATTCCAAAGGTGGTCTTGTTCAGTGGTGTTACTTGATGACCGGACTTTGGATTTTTACTGAGTTTGGACCATGATTGCTGATGTTTCCTTTTTTGGCGTTCTTGATTAGCGTGTTAATATTTGGTGAGCTATTATTATTATTATTGGAAAAATTAAAATATCTTCTTATGAACTAATTTTGTTTGCGTTACAATGTTTGAGTACTTATATACTATACGCACGCATTTATTTATAATTCCGATGTCTTATTTCGGAGTTATCGATGTTTAAACATTGGTGCAGACGTTTTTAATTCTTTTAATTTTTGGCCTTATTACCAACGTCGGAGATTCGTCCAACGTCACATCTTCTTCTTAAAAGATGAAATTTTCACGCAGTTAAATTTTCGAAATTTAAGCTTTTAAATTTGGACAATGGGATTTTCAAATGTTTGCTCCACGGTGATTTTTCTAAGAAACTGAGACGGTAGTAAGATAGCGGCGAATTTATAGAATTTTATCCGTTGTTTGTGAATAATTTAAAAATAATTCTGGGAGGTCTATTTTCGAAAATAGTCTCTTATTTCTAAACGGAGCGAGATATCGCAATTCTGAGTCGATTTTGCATTTTGTCAGCAAAAGACCGAATCTCCCAATGCAGGTCCTCGACCAAAAAAAACATTTTTATTTCCAAAATAATTTTTATTTTGTGAAAAATTTTGCGAAAATTTTCGAGATTTTTGATTGTTTTTGTGTCATCTGAAAGAGCGAATTTAGAAGCATTTTATCACGACAACAGTTTTTTTTCTAAGTCGAAGTTGTGTTTTTGTAAGTTATTATTATTATGTTTATTATTGTTATTATTTCTTTTTTTGTATTTTTCACCTTTAGACGTGTTCTTGGGTTAGGTCTGGGTTATGTCTGGGTTGGGTCAGGGTTAGGTCTGGGTTAATTCTGGGTTAAATCTGGGTTAGGTCTGGGTTGTAATTATTATTTTTTTTATTTTTGACAATTATATGTGCTCATGAGTTAGGTCTGGGTTAGGTCTGGGTTAGTTCCGGGTTAGCTCTGGTTAGATTTGGGTTAAATCTGAGTTAGGTCTGGGTTAGGTCTGGGTTAGGTCTGGGTTAGGTGGGTGGGTTTGCGTCTATATCCAAATCTGCTCATATTGAAAATATCCGTGTTGTTTTTGTTCCTGAACATTTTTCCTTGAGTAAAAATTTTTGTCAGAGCTACGGTTCTATGGGTTTGCTCTTGTGCTTTTTACGTTTTTTTTTTTGTACACATTATTTTAAAATGATTATATATATTCTTAATTCTATGTGTTTAAAATTATGATTAGTTTTTATTGATTATTATGATTTTTATTAATATTTGTTAATATATGGTCTTGAATATAATATTGGTTAATACGTGTTTTTCTTGTTTTATTATTTACCATTAGTTGTGTTTAAACCACGGGACGTGACAATGTACTGAAATGTACAAGAACATACTGAAATGTAGTGAAATGTACAAGAATACAATGAAATGTACTGAAATGTACAAGAATATACTGAAATGTACAAGAACATACCGAAATGTAGTGAAATGTACAAGAATACACTGAAATGTACTGAAATGTACAAGAATATACTGAAATGTAGTGAAATGTACACGAATATGCTGAAATGCATTGAAATGTACAAGAATATACTGAAATGTACTGAAATGTACAAGAACATACTGAAATGTACTGAAATGTACAAGAATATACTGAAATGTACTGAAATGTACAAGAATATACTGAAATGTACAAGAATATGCTGAAATGTATAAGAATACACTGAAATGTACAACATACTGAAATGTATAAGAATATACTGAAATGTATAAGAATATACTGAAATGTATAAGAATATACTGAAATGTAGTGAAATGTACACGAATATGCTGAAATGCATTGAAATGTACAAGAATATACTGAAATGTACTGAAATGTACAGAATATATTGAAATGTATAAGAATGTACTGATATGTACAAGAACATACTGAAATGTAGTGAAATGTACAAGAATACACTGGAATGTACTGAAATGTCCAAGAATATACTGAAATGTACTGAAATGTACAAGAATATACTGGAATGTACTGAAATGTCCAAGAATATACTGAAATGTACTGAAATGTACAGAATATATTGAAATGTATAAGAATGTACTGATATGTACAAGAACATACTGAAATGTAGTGAAATGTACAAGAATACACTGGAATGTACTGAAATGTCCAAGAATATACTGAAATGTACTGAAATGTACAGAATATATTGAAATGTATAAAAATGTACTGATATGTACAAGAACATACTGAAATGTAGTGAAATGTACACGAATATGCTGAAATGCATTGAAATGTACAAGAATATACTGAAATGTACTGAAATGTACAAGAATATACTGGAATGTACTGAAATGTCCAAGAATATACTGAAATGTATAAGAATGTACTGAAATGTACAAGAACATACTGAAATGTAGTGAAATGTACAAGAATACACTGAAATGTACTGAAATGTACAAGAATATACTGAAATGTACAAGAACATACTGAAATGTACTGAAATGTACAAGAATATACTGAAATGTACAAGAATATGCTGAAATGTAGTGAAATGTACAAGAATACACTGAAATGTACTGAAATGTACAAGAATATACTGAAATGTAGTGAAATGTACACGAATATGCTGAAATGCATTGAAATGTACAAGAATATGCTGAAATGTACTGAAATGTGCAAGAATATACTGAAATGTACTGAAATGTACTGAAATGTACAAGAATATACTGAAATGTATAAGAATATACTGAAATGTACAAGAACATACTGAAATGTACTGAAATGTACAAGAATATACTGAAATGTACAAGAACATACTGAAATGTAGTGAAATGTACAAGAATACACTGAACTGTACTGAAATGTACAAGAATATACTGAAATGTATAAGAATGTACTGAAATGTACAAGAACATACTGAAATGTAGTGAAATGTACAAGAATACACTGAAATGTACTGAAATGTACAAGAATATACTGAAATGTACAAGAACATACTGAAATGTACTGAAATGTACAAGAATATACTGAAATGTACAAGAATATGCTGAAATGTATAAGAATATACTGAAATGTAGTGAAATGTACAAGAATATACTGAAATGTATAAGAATATACTGAAATGTACAAGAACATACTGAAATGTACTGAAATGTACAAGAATATACTGAAATGTACAAGAATATACTGAAATGTACAAGAACATACTGAAATGTATAAGAATATACTGAAATGTACAAGAACATACTGAAATATACTGAAATGTACAAGAATATACTGAAATGTATAAGAATATACTGAAATGTACAAGAACATACTGAAATGTAGTGAAATGTACAAGAATACACTGAACTGTACTGAAATGTACAAGAATATACTGAAATGTATAAGAATGTACTGAAATGTACAAGAACATACTGAAATGTAGTGAAATGTACAAGAATACACTGAAATGTACTGAAATGTACAAGAATATACTGAAATGTACGAGAACATACTGAAATGTACTGAAATGTACAAGAATATACTGAAATGTACAAGAATATGCTGAAATGTATAAGAATATACTGAAATGTAGTGAAATGTACAAGAATACACTGAACTGAACTGAAATGTACAAGAATATACTGAAATGTACTGAAATGTACAAGAATATACTGAACTGTACTGAAATGTACAAGAATACATTGAAATGTATAAGAATGTACTGAAATGTACAAGAACATACTGAAATGTAGTGAAATGTACAAGAATACAATGAAATGTACTGAAATGTACAAGAATATACTGAAATGTACAAGAACATACTGAAATGTACTGAAATGTACAAGAATATACTGAAATGTACAAGAATATGCTGAAATGTATAAGAATATACTGAAATGTAGTGAAATGTACAAGAATACACTGAACTGAACTGAAATGTACAAGAATATACTGAAATGTACTGAAATGTACAAGAATACACTGAAATGTACTGAAATGTACAAGAATATACTGAAATGTAGTGAAATGTACACGAATATGCTGAAATGCATTGAAATGTACAAGAATATACTGAAATGTACTGAAATGTACAAGAACATACTGAAATGTACTGAAATGTACAAGAATATACTGAAATGTACTGAAATGTACAAGAATATACTGAAATGTACAAGAATATGCTGAAATGTATAAGAATATACTGAAATGTACAACATACTGAAATGTATAAGAATATACTGAAATGTATAAGAATATACTGAAATGTAGTGAAATGTACACGAATATGCTGAAATGCATTGAAATGTACAAGAATATACTGAAATGTACTGAAATGTACAAGAATATATTGAAATGTATAAGAATGTACTGATATGTACAAGAACATACTGAAATGTAGTGAAATGTACAAGAATACACTGAAATGTTCTGAAATGTACAAGAATATACTGAAATGTACACGAACATACTGAAATGTAGTGAAATGTACAAGAATACACTGAAATGTACTGAAATGTACAAGAATATACTGAAATGTAGTGAAATGTACACGAATATGCTGAAATGCATTGAAATGTACAAGAATATACTGAAATGTACTGAAATGTACAAGAATATACTGGAATGTACTGAAATGTCCAAGAATATACTGAAATGTACTGAAATGTACAAGAATATGCTGAAATGTACTGAAATGTGCAAGAATATACTGAAATGTACTGAAATGTACTAAAATGTACAAGAATATACTGAAATGTATAAGAATATACTGAAATGTACAAGAACATACTGAAATGTACTGAAATGTACAAGAATATACTGAAATGTATAAGAATATACTGAAATGTACAAGAACATACTGAAATGTAGTGAAATGTACAAGAATACACTGAACTGTACTGAAATGTACAAGAATATACTGAAATGTACTGAAATGTGCAAGAATATACTGAAATGTACTGAAATGTACTAAAATGTACAAGAATATACTGAAATGTATAAGAATATACTGAAATGTACAAGAACATACTGAAATGTACTGAAATGTACAAGAATATACTGAAATGTATAAGAATATACTGAAATGTACAAGAACATACTGAAATGTAGTGAAATGTACAAGAATACACTGAACTGTACTGAAATGTACAAGAATATACTGAAATGTATAAGAATGTACTGAAATGTACAAGAACATACTGAAATGTAGTGAAATGTACAAGAATACACTGAAATGTACTGAAATGTACAAGAATATACTGAAATGTACAAGAACATACTGAAATGTACTGAAATGTACAAGAATATACTGAAATGTACAAGAATATGCTGAAATGTATAAGAATATACTGAAATGTAGTGAAATGTACAAGAATACACTGAACTGAACTGAAATGTACAAGAATATACTGAAATGTACTGAAATGTACAAGAATATACTGAACTGTACTGAAATGTACAAGAATACATTGAAATGTATAAGAATGTACTGAAATGTACAAGAACATACTGAAATGTAGTGAAATGTACAAGAATACAATGAAATGTACTGAAATGTACAAGAATATACTGAAATGTACAAGAACATACTGAAATGTAGTGAAATGTACAAGAATACACTGAAATGTACTGAAATGTACAAGAATATACTGAAATGTAGTGAAATGTACACGAATATGCTGAAATGCATTGAAATGTACAAGAATATACTGAAATGTACTGAAATGTACAAGAACATACTGAAATGTACTGAAATGTACAAGAATATACTGAAATGTACTGAAATGTACAAGAATATACTGAAATGTACAAGAATATGCTGAAATGTATAAGAATACACTGAAATGTACAACATACTGAAATGTATAAGAATATACTGAAATGTATAAGAATATACTGAAATGTATAAGAATGTACTGATATGTACAAGAACATACTGAAATGTAGTGAAATGTACACGAATATGCTGAAATGCATTGAAATGTACAAGAATATACTGAAATGTACTGAAATGTACAAGAATATACTGGAATGTACTGAAATGTACAAGAATATACTGAAATGTATAAGAATGTACTGAAATGTACAAGAACATACTGAAATGTAGTGAAATGTACAAGAATACACTGAAATGTACTGAAATGTACAAGAATATACTGAAATGTACAAGAACATACTGAAATGTACTGAAATGTACAAGAATATACTGAAATGTACAAGAATATGCTGAAATGTAGTGAAATGTACAAGAATACACTGAAATGTACTGAAATGTACAAGAATATACTGAAATGTAGTGAAATGTACACGAATATGCTGAAATGCATTGAAATGTACAAGAATATACTGAAATGTACTGAAATGTACAAGAATATACTGGAATGTACTGAAATGTCCAAGAATATACTGAAATGTGTAAGAATGTACTGAAATGTACAAGAACATACTGAAATGTAGTGAAATGTACAAGAATATGCTGAAATGTACTGAAATGTGCAAGAATATACTGAAATGTACTGAAATGTACTAAAATGTACAAGAATATACTGAAATGTATAAGAATATACTGAAATGTACAAGAACATACTGAAATGTACTGAAATGTACAAGAATATACTGAAATGTATAAGAATATACTGAAATGTACAAGAACATACTGAAATGTAGTGAAATGTACAAGAATACACTGAACTGTACTGAAATGTACAAGAATATACTGAAATGTATAAGAATGTACTGAAATGTACAAGAACATACTGAAATGTAGTGAAATGTACAAGAATACACTGAAATGTACTGAAATGTACAAGAATATACTGAAATGTACAAGAACATACTGAAATGTACTGAAATGTACAAGAATATACTGAAATGTACAAGAATATGCTGAAATGTATAAGAATATACTGAAATGTAGTGAAATGTACAAGAATATACTGAAATGTATAAGAATATACTGAAATGTACAAGAACATACTGAAATGTACTGAAATGTACAAGAATATACTGAAATGTACAAGAATATACTGAAATGTACAAGAATATACTGAAATGTACAAGAACATACTGAAATGTATAAGAATATACTGAAATGTACAAGAACATACTGAAATATACTGAAATGTACAAGAATATACTGAAATGTACAAGAACATACTGAAATGTAGTGAAATGTACAAGAATACACTGAAATGTACTGAAATGTACAAGAATATACTGGAATGTACTGAAATGTACAAGAATATACTGAAATGTACTGAAATGTACAAGAATATGCTGAAATGTACTGAAATGTGCAAGAATATACTGAAATGTACTGAAATGTACTAAAATGTACAAGAATATACTGAAATGTATAAGAATATACTGAAATGTACAAGAACATACTGAAATGTACTGAAATGTACAAGAATATACTGAAATGTACAAGAACATACTGAAATGTACAAGAACATACTGAAATGTAGTGAAATGTACAAGAATACACTGAAATGTACTGAAATGTACAAGAATATACTGAAATGTACTGAAATGTACAAGAATATACTGAAATGTACTGAAATGTACAAGAATATACTGAAATGTACAAGAACATACTGAAATGTACAAGAACATACTGAAATGTATAAGAATATACTGAAATGTACAAGAACATACTGAAATATACTGAAATGTACAAGAATATACTGAAATGTACAAGAACATACTGAAATGTAGTGAAATGTACAAGAATACACTGAAATATACTGAAATGTACAAGAATATACTGGAATGTACTGAAATGTACAAGAATATACTGAAATGTACTGAAATGTACAAGAATATGCTGAAATGTACTGAAATGTGCAAGAATATACTGAAATGTACTGAAATGTACTAAAATGTACAAGAATATACTGAAATGTATAAGAATATACTGAAATGTACAAGAACATACTGAAATGTACTGAAATGTACAAGAATATACTGAAATGTACAAGAACATACTGAAATGTACAAGAACATACTGAAATGTATAAGAATATACTGAAATGTACAAGAACATACTGAAATATACTGAAATGTACAAGAACATACTGAAATGTAGTGAAATGTACAGGAATACACTGAAATGTACTGAAATGTACAAGAATATACTGAAATGTACTGAAATGTACAAGAATATACTGAAATGTATAAGAATATACTGAAATGTACAAGAACATACTGAAATGTAGTGAAATGTACAACAATACACTGAAATGTACTGAAATGTACAAGAATATACTGAAATATACTGAAATGTACAAGAATATACTGAACTGTACTGATATGTACAAGAATATACTGAAATGTAGAAGAATATACTGAAATCTACAAGAACATACTGAAATGTAGTGAAATGTACAAGAATACCCTGAAATGTACTGAAATGTACAAGAATATACAAAAATGTACTGAAATGTGTTACGTCCCTCGGACGTATTGCGTAGTTATAAGATAATTGTACTTACCTTTAAGCCGCTTATACTAACCCTTACTTAGCGTTAATCCGATTATATCTTATTCCATACTATATTCATACTTACCTCTTCTATACTACATTCTACACTGCATTCTATACTACATCCTATACTACATTTTATACTTACCTTATACTTACCATTGTAAATCTGCGTTACCGATACCTATAGAAATCATGAAATGTTAAAGTACCGTATTCCGCGCGCCAAGCGTACCAAAGCGCGCTCTAGTACGTCATCGCCGTTAAGCGAGCCCCGCTTAACGCGGTACCCCCACTCCAGCGCCGCCCCACTCCACTGGACGCCCCACCACTGGCCGAGCGAACGAGGTCCGTGCAGCGTCCAGAGAGCTCACTCTCAGTCCGACTCCGGTCGTAGCAACACTCTCAGTCCGACTCCGGTCGTAGCAACACTCTCTCCGGCTTCGGTCGATTCTCGAGTTCCAGTTAGATCCGCTCTGCTGGACTCATTCTAATTCAAACGATTATTCTATTTCCAATTCGATTCCAATTCCAATTCTTATTCTTAATTATTATATCTTAGTTAGTACGACGTATTTAAACCTAGACTAGTTCCACTGTATCTTATTGTATCTTACCAGTTCATTGAATATATTATATTTTTACCAGTTAATCAATTCTATAATTATTCCTTCAATTCTCATACAATCTAACGCTTCGACGCATATAATACATATTCTTATATCATTAATCAACGCATTTCTGCCCGTGTATCAGGAGCTCTCAGTGTATGCTCGGCACGCAAAGAAATCGCAACGAATTCTATTCTATTTCTCTCAACGTACATTATCGAAGCGTCAGATGCCTAAACGCGCCGGACGACGCTATCAATTGAGAAAGCTTGCTCGCGAATACGCTTCAATTCACGCGGCATATAATCCATATCTCGGTGTTCGCGCATTGCCTGAGATTCGCGAATCGCGAATCACCGACGACATCGAGATCCGCCTGATCCAGTCACCGTCCAGCGGTCCAGTGAACGCGCCGGCCCAGTATCCAGCCGCCGCTCCCCGCTCATCCTGGTCAGCGCCGAGACAGATCACGCTCGAACCTGTCTTCCACGACGTCGAGCGAATTCCAGCGTCCGATCCCCGCCGAGAGCTGTATCGAGCCGTCAACGAGCATCGACTCTCCACAATCGAGACGCCCAAGCGTAGCGTTAATTAGCGTTGTTCTACGACTGGTGAGTGCTAATTGTTAGTCGCCTGCATGCTACATCGCGAGCCCGGTTATACGACGAACGTACGCGTCGCGTGAGCCGAAAGTTGCAAATAATTGAAATATCGTCTATCGCCGCGACAGTTCCGGGAAAATATATATTTTTACGCGGACAAGCTCGCGGGACGTAACATTTCTGGTGGCAGCGGTGGGATTGTAAGCAACCTCGTGACAAAATGCCTGCAGGAAATACCAGATCAAAGAATACTACCGATAACGCTAGCGCCCAATTTCCAATTCCAAGCGCGGACGAATTACTTATCATGCAAGACCGCGCGCATCAAAAAGAGGCTCGTCTCCGCGAAGAGGCGAAGCGCCTCGAACAAGATCGTTTAGATTTCGAATCGCAACTCGGTCAATTATCGTTCGGTAATAAAAATTTATCTCAGGAAAACGATCACCTCAAAAATCAAATCTCAGCTCTCCTTGACCGCGTTCAAAGGTTAGAGACACGTCGCCCGAACGAAAACGAAAATACCGGCGCGATAAATCGTCGCAGTAATAATACTACGATCTCCGACGATTCTGAAAATACCGGCATGACTATACGCGCCGCAATTGAATCAATCCCCTCGTACGACGGAACAAATATTTCCGTTCTAAATTTCACACGCGCGTGCCGCCGCGCTAACGAATTAATTCCTCCACACGCGGAAGCCACTCTGGCCAAATTAATAATTAATAAATTGCGTGGTCGCGCTTATATCGCCGTCGAAGACGAATCGCTAAACGACGTAGCTAGCATTTGCAATCGATTGAGAGATGTATTCGGATCTCACCATACAGTCGACCATTACCGCGGCGAATTAGCCAACATATTCATGCGCGCAAACGAGCATATTCTCGATTACATAAGCCGCGTAAAAGATTTGAAATCCGCGATTCTAGAATGCGATCGCGAATCATTCAACGAACGCGACGTTGAAAAATTGGTAAAAACCAGTTTCATTAGCGGTCTAACTCCCGAGCTTCGCGCAGAAGTTCGCCCAGTAAAAGAAAAATCGCTAAATAGAATATTCGATACCGCAATAGAATGTTCTAAAGAATTAGAACTTGATAAAACGCGTTACGGAAGAACTAACCGAGAAGTTCGATTCTCTGAATCACCGCGTGAGCGACAAACAGAGTCACGCGTAAACATCCGCAGCGATAACCCGCGATTCCGATCACCGTCACCCTATTCTTCCGAGAGGTACGCCGATGCGTCATATAAACAAACGGATCATCGACGCTACGCTGCGTCACCCTCTCAGGCGTACCGTCAGCCGCTCGACGACCGTGCACGTGCACCGTACCGTGACTCACCGCCGAGTCACCCGGCCGACAAACAATACCGCGCTGTTTACCAGCCGCCACAAAGACGCGATGACTCGTTCCGCGTAAATTCTAGCAGATCTAAATTCTGCAACTATTGTAAAACTCCCGGGCACGATATTCACGAGTGCAGAAAGAGGGAATATAACAATAAAATTCGCGAACAACAAACTTCGGGAAACGGGCAAACCCTCCCGTCCGCCGCGTCTCACCGACGGGAGGCAAACGATCCGAGGAGCCAGCAACCGATTCGCGCAATCGCGAGTCAACCGGAAAGCGAGAATCAATAATAATTTCTCGCGTCTCGTTGAAGCCGAACACTGCCGTGCCACACGTAACCGTGACTTCTCCCGAGCTTGTCGAACAAAAACGTTTCATGATAGACACCGGAGCGGAACCGAACATAGTTAAAGTCACCGCTTTAAAACCGGACGTGATCATCGATACGCACGATTCGATTAATATCGCCGGAATTACGGACGGAAGCGTAGCAACTCTAGGCTCAACGCGCATTACTATCGCCGATACCGCGATAGATTTTCATATCGTTTCGGACGCCTTTCCGATTCCCGCCGACGGAATTCTTGGATCGGAATTCTTATCTCAAGGCGCCGAAATTTCTTATAATCGCCAAGAATTATTATGGCGAGGGAACGAGTTCCCATTCGAAAACCAAGACCGTTGTCGTATAGCCCCTCGTATGTCAGCGTACATTGCGGTAAGCGCCACCGGTCCCGAAATCGGTTACATTTCCAAGCGAGAAATAGCACCGGGCGTTCTTGTACCCCACTGCCTCGCGCGCATCGTTAACGGCAGAACCGTCGTTCAATGTATCAACACGACGGACGAGAGAATCGACTTGCCCACGCCGCACATGGAGCTGGAGGAGGTCGATGAAATTGTTCCAACTGCCGAAATGAACGATGCAAAATTCAATTTCAATTTTTCAAATTCTAAATCTACTAAATCGGGCAACGACCCAAAATCAAATTCAAAATCTTCCAACTCGGGTAAAGCCCCAAATCCAAATTCTATTTCCAAATCTACTAAATCGGGCAAGGGCCCAAATTCAAAATCGAATTCAAAATCTTCTAAATCGGGCAACGACCCACATTCAATTTCTAATTCCAATCTCGAGGCACAGAGCTGCCTTATCCTTAATTCAAATTCGCAACTCTCTGCTTCGCGCTGCAATGACTTAATGGACATAATTAGTTCAGAGCATTTGTGCGAAGAAGAGAGAAAGCACGTTCAAAATCTACTCGAAGAGCATCATGACCTCTTCCATCTCCCTGGCGATTTCTTAGGGAAAACCAACGCGGTCGAACATCGTATTATCACGACCGACGAAATTCCTGTGCACGTCAAGCAATATCGCTATCCACCTATCCACAGGGAAGAAATTAATACGCAGATGAAAGATCTGCTCGAGCAAGACATTGTTGCTCCTTCTAAATCACCTTATAACAGTCCCCTGTGGATAGTCCCGAAAAAAGCCGACGCGCAAGGTAACAAACGATGGCGTATGGTCATCGATTTCCGAGCGTTAAACGACAAGTCGATTCCTGACGCGTACCCGCTTCCCAGCATTCTGGAAATCCTAGATCAATTGGGCAGCGCGAAGTATTTCAGCGTCTTCGACTTGGCCAACGGTTTTCACCAAATCGGTATGCATCCGAGCGATGCAGCAAAAACAGCGTTCTCTACACCGTATGGCCACTATGAATTTAAACGCATGCCCTTCGGTCTTAGAAACGCCCCAGCCACTTTTCAACGCTTAATGGATAGCATTCTAACAGGCCTGCAAGGCACAGAATTATTCGTCTACTTAGACGACATTGTCATTTACGCGCGTAGCCTTGCAGAGCACCAATCTAAATTCAATAAATTAGCCAGACGCTTACGAGAAGCGAATCTAAAATTGCAACCGTCAAAATGCGAATTTCTCCGCCGCGAAGTGGCTTATCTCGGTCACGTAATTGGCGAAGATGGCGTAAAGCCATGTCCGAAAAAGATTTCGGCCGTAAAGAATTTTCCGCGACCTACAAACCTCAAAAGTCTACGCGAATTCCTGGGTCTCGCGGGCTATTACCGTCGCTTTATTTCAAAATTTTCTCACATTTCTAAACCTCTAACGATCTTATTAAAGAAGGATCAAAAATTCGAGTGGACACAATCCCAAGAAGACGCCTTCTGCGCTCTTCGCGACATTCTAACCACAGAACCGGTCTTACAATATCCGAATTTCGAAAAAGAATTCAATATAACCACCGACGCTTCCGGTTATGCTATTGGTGGTATTCTAAGTCAGGATGAACCGGGAAAAGATCGTCCGATAGCCTACGCTTCGCGACTATTGCATGGCGCCGAATTAAATTACTCGACCATAGAGAAAGAGTGCCTTGCAATCATTTACGCAGTCCAGCATTTCCGACCTTACATATACGGTCACAAATTCAATTTGATAACGGATCATCAACCGTTGGTCTGGATGAATTCCGTAAAAGATCCTACATCTCGGCTCCTTCGTTGGCGCCTCAAGCTGGCAGAATTCGATTATCGAATTTCTTATAAGACCGGCAAAACAAATCTCAACGCGGACGCGTTATCTCGAAATCCTGTCTCCGCACTTCCTATCGGTTCCAACTCCAGTTCTCCCGATATTTTCGACGCCATTTCGCCTCCACCATTAGCAACGCCCATTCCAATCAGCGACGAGCAGCCGCCATTGCAGCGCGCTCCAACTCCTCGTCCGCCATCGCGATCTCCCTCTCCTATACCTTCTACGTCTCGCTCCCACTCTCGCTCCGTCTCTCCTCCCACCACGCGCGTTCCTCCGTCGTCTCCTATCTCCCCACCCATCGAAAGGTTACCTTCTTCTACTTCTGGTACCCCGACTAACTCAGACGACGAAGACGAACAAATATTCAATTCAAACAATACTTCGACGTCACATACTAAGCGCACAATCATACATACAAGGGACAGATTAATTATGAGAAATGATAATCTCGTCGTATTCCTTGCCATGGACGGACAACCATGCGATCCCGGAGCGATCGATTTAACACTCGCGAGAAAAATCCCAAAAATCCAAGATTTCACAATGTGCAGAGCTAAGGTTCTTAATTTAACTAACAGGAAGTTAATTATTCTACCGATAAAATCTACTGTTCTAAATTCAATCTCTTTCGAAGATCTCACAGAATGCCTTAGATCTTTACTCGACGTCGCCACTGAACTACAATTAGACTCCTTCAGTATTTCAAAATCAAATTTAGATAATATTACGTGGCCTAATATTCAAAAACTTTTAATCGATCTATTTTCAACGAGCTCTACTAAAATCTTTGCCTGCGCTAACGAAGTCATAATTCCTCCCGTTAGCGAACGTCTCGACATCTTAACCGAAAATCACAACTCTGCCTTCGCCGGTCATAAAGGCATTACGAAAACTTATCGTCGAGTACGCGAAAAATATTACTGGCCTACACTCAAGCGCGAAACACAAGAATTTGTAAACAATTGCACATCTTGCCAGAAAAAGAAACTAGTTCGAGTCAAGAAACGACAGCCCATGACTATTACAGACACGCCAGGACAGGCTTTCGACAAACTTTCGATGGACATCGTAGGTCCTCTCCCCACCACTGTCCGCGGCAATTCCTACATCCTTACCGTGCAAGATCTCCTTACTAAATATTCCCTAGCCATCCCGTTGAAAACCGCAGGCGCCATCGAAATAGCCGACGCCTTCATCAACGAAGTAATTTGCAAATTCGGCGCCCCTAAAGCCATTCTAACCGATCAAGGTTCTAATTTCCTCAGTTCTTTAATGCGTAACGTCGCAAAGAAATTCAAAATCACTCAGTTTAAAACCACAGCTTTCCGACCTCAAAGTAACGGCTCTATCGAACGATCCCATCACGTACTGACGGAATACTTAAAACAGTACATTAACCGAGGTAATTGGGACGAGTGGACTCCACTCGCCATGTTTTCATATAACACGAGCGTTCATGAAGGTACTCTATTCACGCCTCATGAACTCATATTCGGCACAATCGCGAGAACCCCGTCGGCTAGCGCGCAGACCCATGACGCGTCAGACGAATCATATTTTAATTACCTCGAAACCTTACAAACGAAAATCCGAGATACCGTCAATCGAGCCCGAGATAATCTCAACGCGGCTAAAAATCGTTCTAAAGCCTACTACGACCGAAGGGTCAACGTTCAAAATTTTTCCGTCGGAGACGCTGTATACTTAGTCAAAGAACCTCGAAAAGGGAAGTTCGACGACGAGTATCTAGGTCCTTTCAGAGTGCTGGAAATCCTGGGCGACAAGAACGTCCGGATCAATTTCAAAAACGGTTCCCGCATCGTACACGCGGATAAGTTAAAGCGAGCGCCCCAGCGAGCGAGCGTTATCTCGAGCGTGACGCATTCCCCCACTCCTTCGCGCCACGTCACTACCGAACGCTACCAGTCCGTACGCGTTCTCCAAGCTGCACACGCCACTTCTCAACACGACACCATGGGTATCACATCGGCTCTCCTGGTGCTCTCCATCGCTCAATCAGCGTCCGCCCTTATCGGCTACGACTGCGGCGGTTCAACTTTAAACACCACCACTTTCTCCACCGTCGATAAACCAGCCTGCGACTTTACCGATGACCAGCCGGTATCGCGGGACACCAACGTTCAATTACTACAGATAATTGACTTTGAGGAAGCGCCTACAATTCAATGCAAGGTCGAGATTGACCGCACAATATTCTACTGCGGGATGCACTCCCATACTTCCGTCGTTAACAATGGACGACAACAGTACATCCTGGCAACACCACTGGACACGTGCAGAATTATGCAAAATTCTGGCATGCTGTTTCTACCTCCTTCAGTCCAAATCTCTGGTCTCATGGGCAATTCTTCGACAACTCGCAGCGCAACCCTCGCTGGCACAATTCTACAGGACGGATCCTGCAGAGGGACGACCTACAGTGATCCTTACGGCACATGGGACAACGTGGTAGTCCAAGCTGTAATCAAGGTCACACTTAAAAATTTCCAAGCTCCAGTCAAATTATCTACAAACGAAATCCTCCTACCTTCCGGTCAGCACTGTTCCTTGGGAAAGGAACAATGCATGGACAACGAAGACGGTTATTCCTTCTGGCACAGCATCCTTGTCGACCAATGCCGCTTCGGCGAGTACGAAGTCCTCTTCGAAGGGAAGGCCGCCAAAACTAAATCAAGAAACGGAAATTCACTTACCACGTACACCGTTACCTCCGGCGACACAGCGTTCGCACTTACCAGCACCGGCCGTACATCTGCTTGCGGCTACGTTCTTACTAAAACCGAACATCCAAAATTGCTAATCCTCGAAACAGACGCCGAAGGCAAATTCAAATTCACCAGACGAACTCAAGTGAATAATCTAGATATATTCACCTACGTCAACGCAAAATTCGTATATATTGAAAAGCATATCCGCAGCCAAATCACAAATTTATATAAGGATATGGTAAAACAAAAGTGCAAAATCGAGCGACAAGTTCTCAAAAACGCTATAGCTCTAATCAACGTTGCACCAGCAGAGGTAGCCACGACGTTGACAAAGGAACCAGGATACATGGCGATCCAGTCAGGCGAAGCAATCCACGTAGTAAAGTGTATACCAATCCAGTGCACTTTGCGAAAAACAACAGACTGTTTCGACGAATTACCGGTAACATGCAGAAATTCGTCCTATTTTCTCACTCCACGCACGAGAATACTATCTTCCATCGGCACGAGACGAGAATGCAACGAGCTGATCGCGCCGACATTCCGCATTCACGGGACATGGTATAAATTAACGCCACGCCCTGTGGAAACAGTGCCGCCAACGCCATTACAGCCGCTCACCAAATCTTCCTGGAAATACACCAATCCAGCCAACCTTGCGAATGGTGGCATCTATTCGCAAGAGGACATCAAAAAATTAAATGACCACATCATGTTTCCGATCGAAAAGATCGCGGTCATTAACACCTTAGCACAAGGTGCTTCCGGGCGAACATTCGCCACTAATTCCGCCAATCTGCTGGGACTGATGGACGAGGCCACCCTGGAGAGCATCGCAGAGAGCACCGGGAAACGCCTATGGAATGGTTTCATGCAGTTTGGATCAATCACCGCAGGATTCATCGGACTCTACATGGTGCTTCGTTTAGTGAAATTGTGCATTAACACTGTGCTAAACGGCATCGCGTTACACGCAGCCTACGGCTGTGGTATTCAACTCCTCGCTGCGACTTGGAGTGCGTTAACCCATTTCTGTTTATATTTAAAAGACAAAGACAGTGACATTAACAATAGTGAAGTGGTCCCCAAAATCTCACCCGCGGAATGCGTTTCCACAGACAATATTTCCGAAGCGAGCGAACCCGTGAGATTGAACATTGACCACCACGCAGCGTATGTTACAAAATCGCCAAACTTTGTAAATTATCGGCGAATCAAAAAACAACTTTTCCCTGACAACGAGGAGGAAAAATAATTCCTGCAGAATTATTTTTCGCCCCAGGGGGGGAGGTGTTACGTCCCTCGGACGTATTGCGTAGTTATAAGATAATTGTACTTACCTTTAAGCCGCTTATACTAACCCTTACTTAGCGTTAATCCGATTATATCTTATTCCATACTATATTCATACTTACCTCTTCTATACTACATTCTACACTGCATTCTATACTACATCCTATACTACATTTTATACTTACCTTATACTTACCATTGTAAATCTGCGTTACCGATACCTATAGAAATCATGAAATGTTAAAGTACCGTATTCCGCGCGCCAAGCGTACCAAAGCGCGCTCTAGTACGTCATCGCCGTTAAGCGAGCCCCGCTTAACGCGGTACCCCCACTCCAGCGCCGCCCCACTCCACTGGACGCCCCACCACTGGCCGAGCGAACGAGGTCCGTGCAGCGTCCAGAGAGCTCACTCTCAGTCCGACTCCGGTCGTAGCAACACTCTCAGTCCGACTCCGGTCGTAGCAACACTCTCTCCGGCTTCGGTCGATTCTCGAGTTCCAGTCAGATCCGCTCTGCTGGACTCATTCTAATTCAAACGATTATTCTATTTCCAATTCGATTCCAATTCCAATTCTTATTCTTAATTATTATATCTTAGTTAGTACGACGTATTTAAACCTAGGCTAGTTCCACTGTATCTTATTGTATCTTACCAGTTCATTGAATATATTATATTTTTACCAGTTAATCAATTCTATAATTATTCCTTATTTCTCATACAATCTAACGCTTCGACGCATATAATACATATTTCTTATATCATTAATCAACGCATTTCTGCCCGTGTATCAGGAGCTCTCAGTGTATGCTCGGCACGCAAAGAAATCGCAACGAATTCTATTCTATTACTCTCAACGTACATTATCGAAGCGTCAGATGCCTAAACGCGCCGGACGACGCTATCAATTGAGAAAGCTTGCTCGCGAATACGCTTCAATTCACGCGGCATATAATCCATATCTCGGTGTTCGCGCATTGCCTGAGATTCGCGAATCGCGAATCATCGACGACATCGAGATCCGCCTGATCCAGTCACCGTCCAGCGGTCCAGTGAACGCGCCGGCCCAGTATCCAGCCGCCGCTCCCCGCTCATCCTGGTCAGCGCCGAGACAGATCACGCTCGAACCTGTCTTCCACGACGTCGAGCGAATTCCAGCGTCCGATCCCCGCCGAGAGCTGTATCGAGCCGTCAACGAGCATCGACTCTCCACAATCGAGACGCCCAAGCGTAGCGTTAATTAGCGTTGTTCTACGACTGGTGAGTGCTAATTGTTAGTCGCCTGCATGCTACATCGCGAGCCCGGTTATACGACGAACGTACGCGTCGCGTGAGCCGAAAGTTGCAAATAATTGAAATATCGTCTATCGCCGCGACAGTTCCGGGAAAATATATATTTTTACGCGGACAAGCTCGCGGGACGTAACAAATGTACAAGAACATACTGAAATGTACTGAAATGTACAAGAATGTACTGAAATGTACTGAAATGTACAAGAATATGTTGAAATGTACTGAAATGTTCAAGAATATACTGAAATGTACTTAAATGTATAAGAATATACTGAAATGTACTGAAATGTGCAAGAATATACTGAAATGTACTGAAATGTACTAAAATGTACAAGAATATACTGAAATGTATAAGAATATACTGAAATGTACAAGAACATACTGAAATGTACTGAAATGTACAAGAATATACTGAAATGTACAAGAATATACTGAAATGTACAAGAACATACTGAAATGTATAAGAATATACTGAAATGTACAAGAACATACTGAAATATACTGAAATGTACAAGAATATACTGAAATGTACAAGAACATACTGAAATGTAGTGAAATGTACAAGAATACACTGAAATGTACTGAAATGTACAAGAATATACTGAAATGTACTGAAATGTACAAGAATATACTGAAATGTACTGAAATGTACAATAATATACTGAAATGTACTGAAATGTACAAGAATATACTGAAATGTATAAGAATATACTGAAATGTACAAGAACATACTGAAATATACTGAAATGTACAAGAATATACTGAAATGTACAAGAACATACTGAAATGTAGTTGTCACGTCCCGTGGTTTAAACACAACTAATGGTAAATAATAAAACAAGAAAAACACGTATTAACCAATATTATATTCAAGACCATATATTAACAAATATTAATAAAAATCATAATAATCAATAAAAACTAATCATAATTTTAAACACATAGAATTAAGAATATATATAATCATTTTAAAATAATGTGTACAAAAAAACGTAAAAAGCACAAGAGCAAACCCATAGAACCGTAGCTCTGACAAAAATTTTTACTCAAGGAAAAATGTTCAGGAACAAAAACAACACGGATATTTTCAATATGAGCAGATTTGGATATAGACGCAAACCCACCCACCTAACCCAGACCTAACCCAGACCTAACCCAGACCTAACTCAGATTTAACCCAAATCTAACCAGAGCTAACCCGGAACTAACCCAGACCTAACCCAGACCTAACTCATGAGCACATATAATTGTCAAAAATAAAAAAAATAATAATTACAACCCAGACCTAACCCAGATTTAACCCAGAATTAACCCAGACCTAACCCTGACCCAACCCAGACATAATCCAGACCTAACCCAAGAACACGTCTAAAGGTGAAAAATACAAAAAAAGAAATAATAACAATAATAAACATAATAATAATAACTTACAAAAACACAACTTCGACTTAGAAAAAAAACTGTTGTCGTGATAAAATGCTTCTAAATTCGCTCTTTCAGATGACACAAAAACAATCAAAAATCTCGAAAATCTTCGCAAAATTTTTGACAAAATAAAAATTATTTTGGAAATAAAAATGTTTTTTTTTGGTCAAGGACCTGCATTGGGAGATTCGGTCTTTTGGTGACAAAATGCAAAATCGACTCAGAATTGCGATATCTCGCTCCGTTTAGAAATAAGAGACTATTTTCGAAAATAGACCTCCCAGAATTATTTTTAAATTATTCGCAAACAACGGATAAAATTCTATAAATTCGCCGCTATCTTACTACCGTCTCAGTTCTTAGAAAAATCACCGTGGAGCAAAAATTTGAAAATCCCATTGTCCAAATTTAAAAGCTTAAATTTCGAAAATTTAACTGCGTGAAAATTTCATCTTTTAAGAAGAAGATGTGACGTCGGACGAATCTCCGACGTTGGTAATAAGGCCAAAAATTAAAAGAATTAAAAACGTCTGCACCAATGTTTAAACATCGATAACTCCGAAATAAGACATCGGAATTATAAATAAATGCGTGCGTATAGTATATAAGTACTCAAACATTGTAACGCAAACAAAATTAGTTCATAAGAAAATATTTTAATTTTTCCAATAATAATAATAATAGCTCACCAAATATTAACACGCTAATCAAGAACGCCAAAAAAAAAAGGAAACATCAGCAATCATGGTCCAAACTCAGTAAAAATCCAAAGTCCGGTCATCAAGTAACACCACTGAACAAGACCACCTTTGGAATAAACACAAGAAACCAAACATTATTTAATGCACACAGCAGAATTGGAAATCACAAAAATAAATCAAAATCACCTCAATGAATCGTGAGGAGACACTGAAGCTAAACCAAACACCGAATGATGAAAAACTACTAGAAGCAACTACGTACTCGTGTCAAAATTACCGAAGATCCGCACTGCTCCACTCAAGACGCAAGACTGACGCTAAGAGCAGAGCACATAGGCACGAAGCATCGCACAAAGCGAAGAAGAAGAGTAGGGATGAACAACGCACCAACGGGTACGAAGAGTGGGAGTCATAGGTACGAAGCATCGAACAAAAGCAGAGAAGAATTATGGGGACGAGAGGACAATGAAACGTTCCCGTCGTCAACAAGTCCAAGGGCATGGGACCGTGCGCAAATAAGATAGCACTGGTATGCGAGGACAGTTGGCTCTCGGGGTAAACAATTCTCGGAAGCCGATAAGATAACGGGAGCTGCGCTCGACCGCCAACGGAAACAGATAAGATACCATTGGTATGTGGAGCAAACAACGGTGGGACCCAAGGTTCCACTCCGGTCTCAGCCAGAAGACAATGGAAGAGACGGTTATAGAAGAGGGGAGGCCAGCAGAGTGGGAGTCAAGCTCCAACGATACAAATAGGACGCGCGCTCAACGGAGTTCAGTTCAGTTACCATTCAACGACAGTTCAGTTACCATTCAACGACAGTTCAGTTACAATTCAATTCAGTAGCAGTTCAGACTCAAGACGAGTACCACCGATACGAAGTTAAACTATTGAGTTTACATCAAGAACAGAGTGGTTAAGAGTTACATAGACTTTAAGAGATTACCAAGGACTGTTTGTGCAAGTGAAAGTGCAGAATTTTGGATTAAAACTATTATACCAGCACTTATCCGAAGGTAGTTACCTATTTTATATTATTATATCCTTTCGGGACTTGACTCTTTCATCACTATTGTATACTCCTACATTGCGACTCTTGAATGACAGCTCGATTCCTGTAACAAGCCTATTTCAACAAATAAAACTATAATCTGATATTCTGGATTTTTGACAATAACTCTACAT
Source organism: Sphecodes monilicornis (assembly GCA_913789915.3). NCBI lineage: Eukaryota > Metazoa > Arthropoda > Insecta > Hymenoptera > Halictidae > Sphecodes > Sphecodes monilicornis. The sequence goes on from CAJYYI030000504.1 coordinate 57,957, forward strand.
CTCTCACAATCCAATTGTTTCTCATCCCCAACAAGGGAAATTATATTCCGTACTCGTAACTAAAGTGCTCACACCAAATCAATTCTACAAAATAATACAAGTTGAAAAAGTGACAGCCAAGCATCTTTGACAGAGTGGTCGGTTATTACGACCACATGCCAACTCTCTAGACAAGTGGGCGGTCATTACGACCATTGGTCAACCCTCTCTCTCTCTCTCTCTCTCTCTCTTTTGACAGAGTGGTCGGTTATTACGACTACATGTCAACTCTCTAGACAAGTGGGCGGTTGCTACGACCACTGGTCCCTACTTTCCTTCATTTTTCATTTTATTTATTTCATTTGGCCGATCTAACTTCAACATGTATTTATTCGGGTTTATAGATGGGGAAAAACTCTAAAAGAAATTCAAGGAGGAAGCACAGGAGCGGGACCAAGAAGCGAGCCAGAATTGCCTTCATTCAAAAAATATATAGTCTCGCTAGGCAAGAGGCCGAAGAGGCCCTGCTCACCCCTGACCATTTTGAAGGAGAGCCCAACTTCGATCCTGTAGATTCAGCAGAGAGGGAAACTTGGGATCCCTCTCTGAGAGAAAACATCGGGGAGCATTCTCCGCAAAATCAGTGGGACCCATCCGAGTTCGACGAAGATCTATTAAATTAACACCCACACACATATATATATATATATTTTCCCCTTTTATCCTTTTTTTTTGTAATAAACAAACATACATATATATAATAAATTGATTGTGATATTTAAACATATACAAACGTGTAACAATTATTCTCATTTTTGAATCTCAACTTCCCGAACCGTAGTCGGTGTATGCAGATAGGTTCAAATTGCGCTTGGATCCCCATACAAATCATATTTACGAAGTCATTCATTATTTCTTTTACTTTTCTTTATTTTTATAAAATACAATAAAATATCTTAATACAATTTACCTAAATTTTTATCCCGGTCACGATTATTGAGTGGTGGATCCTTCTGATCCGTTCAGCACCACCTGAAATAATCAAACGGCATTTAACATTATAAGATCAGTATAATAATAATATTAATAAAGAATCATTTTAATAACCTTATATTCGTAAACTCACAACATCTCTCTCCAGCGGTAACTCCTGCTATTGTGCTGTACTCAACATCTCATATAAAATACGGTACGTAACATAATAGTAGCTGTTACAGCAGTTAATAATTTGGTGGCAGCGCGGTGGGATACGAAGCGCAAAAGTTGAGAGTCAATATAGTAGTAATAAAAACAAATTCAGAATGTCAGATCCAGAAGTAAATATAGTCCAAGACGAAGGTCCTATTGATGGACAATTATTACGAAAGGCTTTAGAGGAAATAGAAAAATCCCAAAAAAGCAATGATTTCATAGCTGGGCTTGCTGCAAAATTTAGAGATTTAAACGATCAATTACTAGTCATTCAAAATGAACTACACGCTATTACTAAGAAAAACGTACTTGCGGAAAAGAAACCCGAGATTGTAAAAGTTCATTCATCCAATGAAAATCCTATTCGTATTAAAGACGCGTTAGAAACGGTACCGGTGTTCGATGGCTATAGACCCTCTATATTTCAATTTTTAAGAGCATGTGAAAGAGCCAAAGCCATGCTCTCTCCTACCCAAGAACAATGGTTAGTTAAATTACTAACAAATAAACTTAGAGGACATGCATTTATGGCCATCGAAGACTCAAATATGAATACAGTAGAAGATTTCGGAAATAAATTAAAACTCATGTTCGGTCCTCAAAAATCGGTTAATCAATATAAGGGCGAATTAGGTAATATTTTTAAGAAACCTAACGAAGGCATCCTCGATTATATTAGCCGTGTAAAAGATCTACGACTAGCCATAATAGATGGTGAGCGTAATCTATATCCGGATGATATAAAACCATTATTAGATATCATAAATTCCGAAGTGGCCGAAGCTTTTATAAACGGATTACCATCAGATGTTAAAATTCGATTACAACTAGAAGGCTATCGTAATTTAGATGATTGCTATGCTAACGCAATTAAAATAAGTAAGCAGATTCAATTAGAAGAGGAACGAATCAAGCAATTCGCCCCAAACAACAGAGATCGAAGGAACTTCTCCCAATCATCAAATCGGTACCCACCTCCACAAAATCAATATCAACAAAGCCAAAATCGACCTCCACAGAATCGATATCAGCCACCTGCAGCACAGGACAATCGTAATAGACCTCGTTGGCAAAATAATTCTAATCCAGCTAATAATACCAACAATTATAATAGAAATTATAATAATGGTTCAAGACCCAACAATCAACCGGGAACAAGTAATCCACCAGTTAGCTGTACCTATTGTAAGAAGCTGGGACATATAATCAAGGATTGTTACAAATTCAAGGCAAAGGTCGAATCAGGAGAAATAGTGCCTTATTCTCAACAGAAGTCGGGAAACGGGGGACCCTCCCCGGGAAACAACGACGCACCCAGGGGAGCCAACCCCACAGAGCGTCGATCAGTGATGAAAATCGCACCAACCACCTCCAAAACAAGCTCAGTCGGAACAGCAAAGTCCACACCGTCCAAACAGGACCAACCTCAACGACCAGACTTTCCACGAGAGACAACGACAAACAAGGAGGAAACGGAAGAGGAAGAAATCAATCTAGGAGAGTCATCAATATTCGCCTAAACTCTACAAAATATACGCCCACTATACTAATCACTTCTCCCGATCTTGACGGAATAGTAACACTTTTGGTTGACTCTGGTTCGGAAGTCAACCTCATCAAGGAATGCATGGTCTCAATATCTACTACAATCGACACTAACGACACTCTCTTCCTTCGAGGAATCTCGGCTGAAGTCCTGGCCACCCGAGGGACGGCATACATCAGGATAGCAGGCCATCAAGTTTTATTTCATGTCGTTGGTAATCAAACCTCTATAGATCAAGGAGGAATCTTAGGATCCGACTTTTTCCAAAACCATCGAGCCAGCATCGACTATTCCGACAAACATGTGAAATGGGGATCTACATACATACCATTTTTCGAAACTCAATTAATAACTGTTCCTAAACGAACGTCTATTCCCCTCACAGTAAATATAATCAATCCAGAGGTACATCAGGGTTATATACCTCGAATACCAGAAGAAAAGGGTATTTTTCTCGGCGAAACAGTGGTCACTAATCATAAAGGGCGTGCTCACATCAGAGTAACTAATGCAACTCTACAGGATTACCTTCTCGACGTACCCATTATAAAACTGGAACCATTTGAAGAAGTTACCACCCAACATATAAATGTTTGTCAAGTGACAGCAGTAAACGGACACAATCGACTAGAAGAAGTATTGGAGCTGCTACGACTGGATCATCTCAATGAGGAAGAAAGAGAAAATGTTTTAAGTTTGATAAAACAAAATGAGGATAGATTCCATATTCCTGGAGAAACTCTCGAAGGCACCGATGTACTACGTCATAAAATTCATACTACAGACGATGTGCCGATAAATACAAGACAATATCGTTTCCCTCCGATCCATAAAGAAGAGATTAACAAACAAGTGAAGGAATTATTGGAAACCAATGTTGTCGAAGCATCTACATCACCATACAACTCACCTATATGGATCGTGCCTAAAAAACCCGATTCTCAAGGAAATAAACGATGGCGTTTAGTAATCGACTATCGAAATTTGAACGAAAAAACCATAGGAGACGCATACCCTCTACCTAATATAACAGAAATTCTAGACCAACTAGGAAGTGCTAAATATTTTTCCACTTTCGACCTGGCATCTGGATTTCATCAAATTAAGATGGTGCCAGAGGACGCGCACAAAACTGCTTTTTCTACTCCGTATGGTCATTTTCAATTCAAAAGAATGCCTTTTGGTCTAAAGAATGCTCCAGCAACATTTCAACGATTAATGAACAGCGTTCTAGCAGGACTTCAAGGATCAGAATTATTCGTATACCTAGACGACATAGTATTATACTCGCGTTCTTTACGAGAACACGAGATTAAATTCAACAAACTAATGGAACGTCTACGTAACGCAAATCTAAAGCTTCAACCGGACAAATGCGAGTTCCTACGCCATGAAGTTGCGTACTTGGGACACATCATTGGCGAAGACGGTCTGAAGCCTGACCCTAAAAAGATCACTGCAGTACAGAACTTCCCTAAACCAAAAAATCCAAAGAACATCAAACAATTCCTTGGATTGGCAGGATATTACAGAAGATTCATTTCCAACTTTTCAGCAACTGCGAAACCACTTTCAGACCTGCTGAAAAAGGATATGAAATTCAAATGGGGAGAAACACAGGAGAAATCGTTCTGTATTCTAAAAGAAGCCTTAATAACGGAACCAATACTCCAATTTCCTGATTTTACGAAAACCTTCAATCTCACTACCGACGCATCTGGATACGCCATTAGAGGAGTTCTCAGTCAAGGAATAATTGGAAAAGACCTTCCTGTGGCATACGCGTCTCGTCTGCTAAATGCAGCAGAACAAAAATACTCCACCATAGAAAAGGAATGCTTGGCAATTGTATATTGTGTGACCTACTTTCGACCATACTTATACGGTCGCACCTTCAATATAATTACGGATCATAAACCGTTAGTATGGTTGCACTCTATCAAGGATCCAACATCTAGACTATGGAAGTGGAAATTGAAGCTGTCAGAATACGAATACAAAATTCAATACAAACAAGGTAGAGCTAACGCTAACGCCGACGCCTTGTCTCGAAATCCCCCAGAGATTTGCTTACCCATAAGACCTTTGGAAGAGGAATCGAGCAATAAGAAAAGGAAAATATCCACATCTTCGTCCTCATCGGATTCAGCTTTATTTGACGCAGTACGGAAGAAAGGAAAATATGACGATCTAGAAGTACCAGAGGAAGAAAGCCCATCCACCTCTATGCAACCGTCAAAAGGGGAGTCACACAATAGAAAACGAAAGAAATCATCCGCTTCATCATCAGACGATTCACCAATACCAGACGCCATACGAAGAAGGGGAACCAACGATCTAAATCTACCGGAAACCGAAGATCCATCCACCTCTTTCGGCAATGATCCAGGTAACGACGATTTTCACGAGAACGTTGGAAATCTACCATATAGCGACATGGAATTAACGCCTACCCAAGGCAACATACCACTGGAAACTCCTGTAACCCTGGATTTTGAAATTCAATCAAGACAACCATCGAATATACAAATTAAGGAAATTCGAGAACCTCTGAATATGATGAAAACTCATAAGGTGATATTTGTGGATATGAACGGCGATCCTGTCGACAAGGGTGCACAGGAATTAAAAGAAGCTAATCAATTAGGAACATACATCGACTTGACATTCGAAAGGGCCAGACTACAACCTATTAATAACTACTACACTATAGCCCTCCCAGTCAAAGAAAAACACGTTCCAATTGAACCAGAAAATATTGTAAGATGTTTTGCATCATTATTGGATGTAGTAACCGAAATGAATCTGACATCATTCTCCATGAGTAAAACGGACTATATTGAAGATGTGCCTTGGAAGTACACAATTAATAAGTTGAAGGAAGTATTCGGAGAAACGCACGTCAGTATAACTATATGCACCGGATGGACAACCATACCACCTGAAGCCGAGAGATTGGGCATCATTGAAGAAAAACATATATCAGCAGTTGGAGGACACAAAGGCGTAACTAAAACATTTTACAGAATAAGGAAAACATATTACTGGGATGGCATGAAAAAGGACATCCAAGACTACATTCGTACATGCAGCGAATGCCAACTAAAAAAGCTTACCCGAATCAAAACCAAACAACCAATGGTACTAACGGACACTCCGGGAAAGGCATTCGACAAAGTTAGTCTAGACGTAGTAGGTCCCTTACCGGATACGAAGCGAGGAAATAAGTATATATTAACTATGCAAGATCTGTTAACTAAATATTCCGTAGCCGTACCTTTAAATCAAACCACTACTGCAGATATCGCGGACGCGTTCATAAAAAATTTTATTTGCCGATTCGGAGCTCCTAAAGCCATCCTAACGGATTTAGGAACTAACTTCACCTCGAAATTAATGAAGCAAGTAGCTAAGAAATTTAAAATAAAACATTATACAACTACCGCCTATCATCCGCAAAGTAATGGATCGATCGAAAGATCTCATCACGTATTGATAGAATATTTAAAACAGTACGTTACTAACGCGTCTAATTGGGACGATTGGATAGATTTAGCTATGTTTTCATATAACACTTCCATGCATGAAGGAACTAGGTTTTCACCGCACGAATTGGTATACGGAAGAATGGCTCGTGAGCCTACTAGTAAAAATCCAATAACTGAAAACCTAGAGCCAACTTACGAAGACTACCTACGCGAATTACATACAACGATAAACGAGTTACAACTGTCAGCAGTAAAAAATTTAAATACTGCTAAAACAAAATCTAAACAATATTACGATCGAAAAATAAACCCACAAAACTTCAAAGAAGGAGACCTCGTTTATCTTTTAAAAGAACCATGTAAAGGTAAATTCAGTGATCAATACACTGGTCCACACCGTGTAATGGAAATTTTGACAAACCAAAACGTAAAAATTCTAGTTAAAGGTAGTATTCGTACAGTACACTTAAATAAATTAAAACTAGCACACCGTAGATCTAAGTTATGAAATGTACAAAGACATGTAAATAACTACAACGAACGATACGTACGCTGATGACAACATGACGAAATGGACTGCAAAAAGAACAATAATCACGGAAGAATAACGCTGTGAAACATTGCAGCAAAGAATGCCGGTGTATCATGGTCGCGCCGTCGTTGAAGAATACGAAGACGAGGACGACAGGGAGTTCTACGGGCCAATTGATGGAGTGCTGCCCCGGGATTATCCAGAGACATATGACCGGTTGATGCATCTCTACTGCCTAACAGTCCTAAGCAACACCCCGATCTTCGTGGCCACAGACCATCGGCTCTGCGCGACCTGTTATCAGAACCTGCCCATCGCCGAGCAGAACAACCACCATATAGGAGGTTGGCACACCATCAGCGTCTACACGACTGCCCTCCAGAAGAGTAGGTGCCGGACGTGTCTAGCACAGTTGTGCCGCCTCCGCTCAGCCGATCGATGCACCGAGTGCATCGAACAGTACTTCGAGATGACTCCGCAGCAGTGGAGTAGAATTTCTAGAGGAAATGCGATAGGTGTAATAACCAGGTGGTAATATAATAAATAATGAATATACCACTCAGTCAACCCAACGCTGTGGTTAATTATACCTTCCAACGACAAATACATGGTGTTTTGCCTATGAAAACACCTACTACATATGAATACCTCTTACAATTGTATTGCATAAGAAGCGTGCCGAACAAACCTTTTTACACCACGTGGGGTGCCCGCCTTTGCAGATATTGCTACGAGGAGTTGGATCAGGGAGAAAAATTCTACTACGTAGAAGGAAACAAACACCAAATCTGCGAGCAAGAACGAGCAATACTGTCAACCCATTGCGAACTCTGTAATATTCGTATTGCTCTACCAAGAAGGGCATGGCTATGCTCAGAATGCGTCTGCCAATATATGGAATTATCGCATGAAGACAAACAAGGAATAAACTACGGAGGCATAGAAAATGTCTCTGTTAAACTAGATTAAAAATATGGGAGTCCCCAATCCATTTCGTAGCTACAACGTTACGGAAATAAGTCAACAACAAGGACCCATTGATGGAGTATTCCCGGATCAATACCCGGATCAATACCCACGATTAACGACGCATTATTGTGTTCAGATTGCTACCAGCGGAATATTCAAAACGTTTGGATTCACTATTCCCGGTAGATTCATATGCGCATACTGCTACGAAGAACTGCCTCAATTCATGAAGGATTTCTTTCTACTGGAACCGTGGACTCATGTCTTCACCTCCAACACAACACTACAATTGCTACAGGGCTGTGCGGGATGCCAAACAGCACTAGTGAGAGTGAAACGTGCTTCAGAATGTAGACAATGCATAGAAGTACATTTTCTTATAACTGAAGAACAATGGTGTAGAATAGGAATGGGTGATGTGATCGACGTGCTACTCTAAAAAGTGAACTATAACGCATCGTGAACATGTGCCCAAAAGGACAAACAATGCAGACTTCAGTCGACAGAACACTACAATTCTTGGACCAAATGGAAGGCTACTTCTGCATAAAAGGCAATATGTACTTCAATGAAAACAGAGCGGAATACTGTATCGCCTGTAAAAATTCATCAACTATTCACATAATAGCAAACTTTTATTTCCACTATTTTAGTAACATACTACCTACGACCGTTTGCACTCAATGTAGACGTACTATATTAACCTACACAAATATTGTCAACTGTAACAATTGTTCTACTCAATTTTATACTTAAAAATCAATAAAATATCTATTTACAGAACAGAAAAATGATAACCCTCTTGGTTATCCTGGCGTTTCCACACGTCTCACGAGCTCTTATTGGATATGATTGTAATAGCCGCAACTTAAACATAACCACATTTTCGCTCAAGGAAATAAGTGACTGCGACATCGACCATATAACCACAAAAACAGAAGAAGTGTATATCCAATTACTACAGCTGTCTGATTTCAATTATGTCGATACTATACAATGTAAAGTCGAAATGACTAGAATGGTCCATTATTGTGGAATGCATTCTCATATCTCGGCAGTACAAAACGGAATACACGAATACATCGAGCCAATAACAGAGGAACAATGCAAAAAGTTACACCTATACGGTACTATGTATATGGGAAAGAACATATACTTGAGTGACTTGAAAATCAACTCAACCGAAAGCAGAACCTTCACCCTTGCAGGAAAGTTAAACATAAACGGAAAATGCGAGGGAGCTGCGTTTGCGGACCCATACGGATCATGGGACAATGTGGTGGTACAAGCAATCGCAAAAATCACCCTACGAACATCATCAGTACCCGTGCAATTAGAGGACAACAGAATCATGCTAAAGTCAGGAACAGTTTGCAGCTTTCAAGGAGGAACATGCTTAGACAACGACGACGGATATACGTTCTGGAAGCCATTCCCAAAATCAACATGTAAGTTCGAACAATACGACATCCTCTATGAAGGCCTGGCATCAAAAATCACTGACAATGATAACTTGGAAGATCTACCCTCAGTATTTGCCTTGACTACAGCAGACGTAACTTTTGCACTATCTAAAATGGGTGAAACATCCATTTGTGGATACACCTTATTCCAAACAGAACATCCCAAACTATTTATTTTGGAAACCATTAAAGGAAAAACCTTTGCGGGAACACGAACGATACGTGTAGAAAATTTAGACATATTCACCTACATGAATTCTAAATTTATCTATATAGAAAGACACATAAAAACCCAAATGAACAGTCTATACAAGAACATGCTTGCTCAAAAGTGTAATTTGGAAAAACAAATATTAGCCAATGCACTAACTCTAGCAACACTGAAGCCTGATCATTTTGCTCAGGTAATAACCAAACAACCGGGTCATATGGCTCTAATAGCAGGTGAAGTGATCCATATAATCAAATGCATACCGGTAACCGTAAAAATCAGACACACCACGGAATGTTTCAACGAATTAACGATCGTACATCAGAACAGATCATTGTTCTTAACACCCATAACCCATATTATCACTACCCATGGAACTCATAGGGATTGCAGTGTAATACTACCGGTAATGTACGAAATCGATCAAAAATGGCATAGACTTTCACCAAGACCCATTGAAGTAATTGCCCCTCAAAAACTACAACCACTGAAAGAACCAACATGGCAATATATTAACCCATCTAATTTAGCCACTGGAGGAATTTATACATCAAACGATCTAGAAAACCTCAGGGACCACATCATGTTCCCAGCAGAAAAATCAGCTGTACTAAATTCAGTTGCAAGAGGTATGACCGGCAAAAATATACCAGCTGGATCAATTTCAATGATGGGAATGCTAAACGAAGAAACAATGGAAAAGATCGCAGAAAACACGGCTGAAAAACTATGGAACGGGTTCATAAAATTTGGTTCAGTCAGTGCAGGATTATTGGCAATCTTTATTATTTTCAAATTATTTAAATTAATAATAAACACCTTAATACATGGATATCAGCTGCATACATCGTACGGATGTGGAGTCCATTTGTGCGGAGCGCTGTGTGGCTCTCTAACGTATCTTCTTATACGTTCAGCTGATAGGAAGAGATACACCATCAACACAGCAGCAGTTCCAATAATCAACCAAAGCAACACCCAAACGCAAACTCAACCACCGGAGGCATCCAGACTGGAAGAAGCAGTCAAGAACCTGGAACAAATTTCCCTCGGAAATTTGCTTTCCGACGGGGGAGGTGTCACGTCCCGTGGTTTAAACACAACTAATGGTAAATAATAAAACAAGAAAAACACGTATTAACCAATATTATATTCAAGACCATATATTAACAAATATTAATAAAAATCATAATAATCAATAAAAACTAATCATAATTTTAAACACATAGAATTAAGAATATATATAATCATTTTAAAATAATGTGTACAAAAAAACGTAAAAAGCACAAGAGCAAACCCATAGAACCGTAGCTCTGACAAAAATTTTTACTCAAGGAAAAATGTTCAGGAACAAAAACAACACGGATATTTTCAATATGAGCAGATTTGGATATAGACGCAAACCCACCCACCTAACCCAGACCTAACCCAGACCTAACCCAGACCTAACTCAGATTTAACCCAAATCTAACCAGAGCTAACCCGGAACTAACCCAGACCTAACCCAGACCTAACTCATGAGCACATATAATTGTCAAAAATAAAAAAAATAATAATTACAACCCAGACCTAACCCAGATTTAACCCAGAATTAACCCAGACCTAACCCTGACCCAACCCAGACATAATCCAGACCTAACCCAAGAACACGTCTAAAGGTGAAAAATACAAAAAAAGAAATAATAACAATAATAAACATAATAATAATAACTTACAAAAACACAACTTCGACTTAGAAAAAAAACTGTTGTCGTGATAAAATGCTTCTAAATTCGCTCTTTCAGATGACACAAAAACAATCAAAAATCTCGAAAATCTTCGCAAAATTTTTGACAAAATAAAAATTATTTTGGAAATAAAAATGTTTTTTTTTGGTCAAGGACCTGCATTGGGAGATTCGGTCTTTTGGTGACAAAATGCAAAATCGACTCAGAATTGCGATATCTCGCTCCGTTTAGAAATAAGAGACTATTTTCGAAAATAGACCTCCCAGAATTATTTTTAAATTATTCGCAAACAACGGATAAAATTCTATAAATTCGCCGCTATCTTACTACCGTCTCAGTTCTTAGAAAAATCACCGTGGAGCAAAAATTTGAAAATCCCATTGTCCAAATTTAAAAGCTTAAATTTCGAAAATTTAACTGCGTGAAAATTTCATCTTTTAAGAAGAAGATGTGACGTCGGACGAATCTCCGACGTTGGTAATAAGGCAAAAAATTAAAAGAATTAAAAACGTCTGCACCAATGTTTAAACATCGATAACTCCGAAATAAGACATCGGAATTATAAATAAATGCGTGCGTATAGTATATAAGTACTCAAACATTGTAACGCAAACAAAATAGGTTCATAAGAAAATATTTTAATTTTTCCAATAATAATAATAATAGCTCACCAAATATTAACACGCTAATCAAGAACGCCAAAAAAAAAAGGAAACATCAGCAATCATGGTCCAAACTCAGTAAAAATCCAAAGTCCGGTCATCAAGTAACACCACTGAACAAGACCACCTTTGGAATAAACACAAGAAACCAAACATTATTTAATGCACACAGCAGAATTGGAAATCACAAAAATAAATCAAAATCACCTCAATGAATCGTGAGGAGACACTGAAGCTAAACCAAACACCGAATGATGAAAAACTACTAGAAGCAACTACGTACTCGTGTCAAAATTACCGAAGATCCGCACTGCTCCACTCAAGACGCAAGACTGACGCTAAGAGCAGAGCACATAGGCACGAAGCATCGCACAAAGCGAAGAAGAAGAGTAGGGATGAGCAACGCACCAACGGGTACGAAGAGTGGGAGTCATAGGTACGAAGCATCGAACAAAAGCAGAGAAGAATTATGGGGACGAGAGGACAATGAAACGTTCCCGTCGTCAACAAGTCCAAGGGCATGGGACCGTGCGCAAATAAGATAGCACTGGTATGCGAGGACAGTTGGCTCTCGGGGTAAACAATTCTCGGAAGCCGATAAGATAACGGGAGCTGCGCTCGACCGCCAACGGAAACAGATAAGATACCATTGGTATGTGGAGCAAACAACGGTGGGACCCAAGGTTCCACTCCGGTCTTAGCCAGAAGACAATGGAAGAGACGGTTATAGAAGAGGGGAGGCCAGCAGAGTGGGAGTCAAGCTCCAACGATACAAATAGGACGCGCGCTCAACGGAGTTCAGTTCAGTTACCATTCAACGACAGTTCAGTTACCATTCAACGACAGTTCAGTTACAATTCAATTCAGTAGCAGTTCAGACTCAAGACGAGTACCACCGATACGAAGCTAAACTATTGAGTTTACATCAAGAACAGAGTGGTTAAGAGTTACATAGACTTTAAGAGATTACCAAGGACTGTTTGTGCAAGTGAAAGTGCAGAATTTTGGATTAAAACTATTATACCAGCACTTATCCGAAGGTAGTTACCTATTTTATATTATTATATCCTTTCGGGACTTGACTCTTTCATCACTATTGTATACTCCTACATTGCGACTCTTGAATGACAGCTCGATTCTTGTAACAAGCCTATTTCAACAAATAAAACTATAATCTGATATTCTGGACTTTTGACAATAACTCTACATCTCTCACAATCCAATTGTTTCTCATCCCCAACAAGGGAAATTATATTCCGTACTCGTAACTAAAGTGCTCACACCAAATCAATTCTACAAAATAATACAAGTTGAAAAAGTGACAGCCAAGCATCTTTGACAGAGTGGTCGGTTATTACGACCACATGCCAACTCTCTAGACAAGTGGGCGGTCATTACGACCATTGGTCAACCCTCTCTCTCTCTCTCTCTCTCTCTCTCTTTTGACAGAGTGGTCGGTTATTACGACTACATGTCAACTCTCTAGACAAGTGGGCGGTTGCTACGACCACTGGTCCCTACTTTCCTTCATTTTTCATTTTATTTATTTCATTTGGCCGATCTAACTTCAACATGTATTTATTCGGGTTTATAGATGGGGAAAAACTCTAAAAGAAATTCAAGGAGGAAGCACAGGAGCGGGACCAAGAAGCGAGCCAGAATTGCCTTCATTCAAAAAATATATAGTCTCGCTAGGCAAGAGGCCGAAGAGGCCCTGCTCACCCCTGACCATTTTGAAGGAGAGCCCAACTTCGATCCTGTCGATTCAGCAGAGAGGGAAACTTGGGATCCCTCTCTGAGAGAAAACATCGGGGAGCATTCTCCGCAAAATCAGTGGGACCCATCCGAGTTCGACGAAGATCTATTAAATTAACACCCACACACATATATATATATATATTTTCCCCTTTTATCCTTTTTTTTTGTAATAAACAAACATACATATATATAATAAATTGATTGTGATATTTAAACATATACAAACGTGTAACAATTATTCTCATTTTTGAATCTCAACTTCCCGAACCGTAGTCGGTGTATGCAGATAGGTTCAAATTGCGCTTGGATCCCCATACAAATCATATTTACGAAGTCATTCATTATTTCTTTTACTTTTCTTTATTTTTATAAAATACAATAAAATATCTTAATACAATTTACCTAAATTTTTATCCCGGTCACGATTATTGAGTGGTGGATCCTTCTGATCCGTTCAGCACCACCTGAAATAATCAAACGGCATTTAACATTATAAGATCAGTATAATAATAATATTAATAAAGAATCATTTTAATAACCTTATATTCGTAAACTCACAACATCTCTCTCCAGCGGTAACTCCTGCTATTGTGCTGTACTCAACATCTCATATAAAATACGGTACGTAACATAGTGAAATGTACAAGAATACACTGAAATATACTGAAATGTACAAGAATATACTGAAATATACTGAAATGTACAAGAATATACTGAAATGTACTGAAATGTACAAGAATATGCTGAAATGTACTGAAATGTGCAAGAATATACTGAAATGTACTGTTACGTACCGTATTTTATATGAGATGTTGAGTACAGCACAATAGCAGGAGTTACCGCTGGAGAGAGATGTTGTGAGTTTACGAATATAAGGTTATTAAAATGATTCTTTATTAATATTATTATTATACTGATCTTATAATGTTAAATGCCGTTTGATTATTTCAGGTGGTGCTGAACGGATCAGAAGGATCCACCACTCAATAATCGTGACCGGGATAAAAATTTAGGTAAATTGTATTAAGATATTTTATTGTATTTTATAAAAATAAAGAAAAGTAAAAGAAATAATGAATGACTTCGTAAATATGATTTGTATGGGGATCCAAGCGCAATTTGAACCTATCTGCATACACCGACTACGGTTCGGGAAGTTGAGATTCAAAAATGAGAATAATTGTTACACGTTTGTATATGTTTAAATATCACAATCAATTTATTATATATATGTATGTTTGTTTATTACAAAAAAAAAGGATAAAAGGGGAAAATATATATATATATATGTGTGTGGGTGTTAATTTAATAGATCTTCGTCGAACTCGGATGGGTCCCACTGATTTTGCGGAGAATGCTCCCCGATGTTTTCTCTCAGAGAGGGATCCCAAGTTTCCCTCTCTGCTGAATCGACAGGATCGAAGTTGGGCTCTCCTTCAAAATGGTCAGGGGTGAGCAGGGCCTCTTCGGCCTCTTGCCTAGCGAGACTATATATTTTTTGAATGAAGGCAATTCTGGCTCGCTTCTTGGTCCCGCTCCTGTGCTTCCTCCTTGAATTTCTTTTAGAGTTTTTCCCCATCTATAAACCCGAATAAATACATGTTGAAGTTAGATCGGCCAAATGAAATAAATAAAATGAAAAATGAAGGAAAGTAGGGACCAGTGGTCGTAGCAACCGCCCACTTGTCTAGAGAGTTGACATGTAGTCGTAATAACCGACCACTCTGTCAAAAGAGAGAGAGAGAGAGAGAGAGAGAGGGTTGACCAATGGTCGTAATGACCGCCCACTTGTCTAGAGAGTTGGCATGTGGTCGTAATAACCGACCACTCTGTCAAAGATGCTTGGCTGTCACTTTTTCAACTTGTATTATTTTGTAGAATTGATTTGGTGTGAGCACTTTAGTTACGAGTACGGAATATAATTTCCCTTGTTGGGGATGAGAAACAATTGGATTGTGAGAGATGTAGAGTTATTGTCAAAAGTCCAGAATATCAGATTATAGTTTTATTTGTTGAAATAGGCTTGTTACAGGAATCGAGCTGTCATTCAAGAGTCGCAATGTAGGAGTATACAATAGTGATGAAAGAGTCAAGTCCCGAAAGGATATAATAATATAAAATAGGTAACTACCTTCGGATAAGTGCTGGTATAATAGTTTTAATCCAAAATTCTGCACTTTCACTTGCACAAACAGTCCTTGGTAATCTCTTAAAGTCTATGTAACTCTTAACCACTCTGTTCTTGATGTAAACTCAATAGTTTAACTTCGTATCGGTGGTACTCGTCTTGAGTCTGAACTGCTACTGAATTGAATTGTAACTGAACTGTCGTTGAATGGTAACTGAACTGTCGTTGAATGGTAACTGAACTGAACTCCGTTGAGCGCGCGTCCTATTTGTATCGTTGGAGCTTGACTCCCACTCTGCTGGCCTCCCCTCTTCTATAACCGTCTCTTCCATTGTCTTCTGGCTGAGACCGGAGTGGAACCTTGGGTCCCACCGTTGTTTGCTCCACATACCAATGGTATCTTATCTGTTTCCGTTGGCGGTCGAGCGCAGCTCCCGTTATCTTATCGGCTTCCGAGAATTGTTTACCCCGAGAGCCAACTGTCCTCGCATACCAGTGCTATCTTATTTGCGCACGGTCCCATGCCCTTGGACTTGTTGACGACGGGAACGTTTCATTGTCCTCTCGTCCCCATAATTCTTCTCTGCTTTTGTTCGATGCTTCGTACCTATGACTCCCACTCTTCGTACCCGTTGGTGCGTTGTTCATCCCTACTCTTCTTCTTCGCTTTGTGCGATGCTTCGTGCCTATGTGCTCTGCTCTTAGCGTCAGTCTTGCGTCTTGAGTGGAGCAGTGCGGATCTTCGGTAATTTTGACACGAGTACGTAGTTGCTTCTAGTAGTTTTTCATCATTCGGTGTTTGGTTTAGCTTCAGTGTCTCCTCACGATTCATTGAGGTGATTTTGATTTATTTTTGTGATTTCCAATTCTGCTGTGTGCATTAAATAATGTTTGGTTTCTTGTGTTTATTCCAAAGGTGGTCTTGTTCAGTGGTGTTACTTGATGACCGGACTTTGGATTTTTACTGAGTTTGGACCATGATTGCTGATGTTTCCTTTTTTTTTTGGCGTTCTTGATTAGCGTGTTAATATTTGGTGAGCTATTATTATTATTATTGGAAAAATTAAAATATTTTCTTATGAACCTATTTTGTTTGCGTTACAATGTTTGAGTACTTATATACTATACGCACGCATTTATTTATAATTCCGATGTCTTATTTCGGAGTTATCGACGTTTAAACATTGGTGCAGACGTTGTTAATTCTTTTAATTTTTGGCCTTATTACCAACGTCGGAGATTCGTCCGACGTCACATCTTCTTCTTAAAAGATGAAATTTTCACGCAGTTAAATTTTCGAAATTTAAGCTTTTAAATTTGGACAATGGGATTTTCAAATTTTTGCTCCACGGTGATTTTTCTAAGAACTGAGACGGTAGTAAGATAGCGGCGAATTTATAGAATTTTATCCGTTGTTTGCGAATAATTTAAAAATAATTCTGGGAGGTCTATTTTCGAAAATAGTCTCTTATTTCTAAACGGAGCGAGATATCGCAATTCTGAGTCGATTTTGCATTTTGTCAACAAAAGACCGAATCTCCCAATGCAGGTCCTCGACCAAAAAAAACATTTTTATTTCCAAAATAATTTTTATTTTGTCAAAAATTTTGCGAAAATTTTCGAGATTTTTGATTGTTTTTGTGTTATCTGAAAGAGCGAATTTAGAAGCATTTTATCACGACAACAGTTTTTTTTTTTTTAAGTCGAAGTTGTGTTTTTGTAAGTTATTATTATTATGTTTATTATTGTTATTATTTCTTTTTTTGTATTTTTCACCTTTAGACGTGTTCTTGGGTTAGGTCTGGATTATGTCTGGGTTGGGTCAGGGTTAGGTCTGGGTTAATTCTGGGTTAAATCTGGGTTAGGTCTGGGTTGTAATTATTATTTTTTTTATTTTTGACAATTATATGTGCTCATGAGTTAGGTCTGGGTTAGGTCTGGGTTAGTTCCGGGTTAGCTCTGGTTAGATTTGGGTTAAATCTGAGTTAGGTCTGGGTTAGGTCTGGGTTAGGTCTGGGTTAGGTGGGTGGGTTTGCGTCTATATCCAAATCTGCTCATATTGAAAATATCCGTGTTGTTTTTGTTCCTGAACATTTTTCCTTGAGTAAAAATTTTTGTCAGAGCTACGGTTCTATGGGTTTGCTCTTGTGCTTTTTACGTTTTTTTGTACACATTATTTTAAAATGATTATATATATTCTTAATTCTATGTGTTTAAAATTATGATTAGTTTTTATTGATTATTATGATTTTTATTAATATTTGTTAATATATGGTCTTGAATATAATATTGGTTAATACGTGTTTTTCTTGTTTTATTATTTACCATTAGTTGTGTTTAAACCACGGGACGTGACACCTCCCCCGTCGGAAAGCAAATTTCCGAGGGAAATTTGTTCCAGGTTCTTGACTGCTTCTTCCAGTCTGGATGCCTCCGGTGGTTGAGTTTGCGTTTGGGTGTTGCTTTGGTTGATTATTGGAACTGCTGCTGTGTTGATGGTGTATCTCTTCCTATCAGCTGAACGTATAAGAAGATACGTTAGAGAGCCACACAGCGCTCCGCACAAATGGACTCCACATCCGTACGATGTATGCAGCTGATATCCATGTATTAAGGTGTTTATTATTAATTTAAATAATTTGAAAATAATAAAGATTGCCAATAATCCTGCACTGACTGAACCAAATTTTATGAACCCGTTCCATAGTTTTTCAGCCGTGTTTTCTGCGATCTTTTCCATTGTTTCTTCGTTTAGCATTCCCATCATTGAAATTGATCCAGCTGGTATATTTTTGCCGGTCATACTTCTTGCAACTGAATTTAGTACAGCTGATTTTTCTGCTGGGAACATGATGTGGTCCCTGAGGTTTTCTAGATCGTTTGATGTATAAATTCCTCCAGTGGCTAAATTAGATGGGTTAATATATTGCCATGTTGGTTCTTTCAGTGGTTGTAGTTTTTGAGGGGCAATTACTTCAATGGGTCTTGGTGAAAGTCTATGCCATTTTTGATCGATTTCGTACATTACCGGTAGTATTACACTGCAATCCCTATGAGTTCCATGGGTAGTGATAATATGGGTTATGGGTGTTAAGAACAATGATCTGTTCTGATGTACGATCGTTAATTCGTTGAAACATTCCGTGGTGTGTCTGATTTTTACGGTTACCGGTATGCATTTGATTATATGGATCACTTCACCTGCTATTAGAGCCATATGACCCGGTTGTTTGGTTATTACCTGAGCAAAATGATCAGGCTTCAGTGTTGCTAGAGTTAGTGCATTGGCTAATATTTGTTTTTCCAAATTACACTTTTGAGCAAGCATGTTCTTGTATAGACTGTTCATTTGGGTTTTTATGTGTCTTTCTATATAGATAAATTTAGAATTCATGTAGGTGAATATGTCTAAATTTTCTACACGTATCGTTCGTGTTCCCGCAAAGGTTTTTCCTTTAATGGTTTCCAAAATAAATAGTTTGGGATGTTCTGTTTGGAATAAGGTGTATCCACAAATGGATGTTTCACCCATTTTAGATAGTGCAAAAGTTACGTCTGCTGTAGTCAAGGCAAATACTGAGGGTAGATCTTCCAAGTTATCATTGTCAGTGATTTTTGATGCCAGGCCTTCATAGAGGATGTCGTATTGTTCGAACTTACATGTTGATTTTGGGAATGGCTTCCAGAACGTATATCCGTCGTCGTTGTCTAAGCATGTTCCTCCTTGAAAGCTGCAAACTGTTCCTGACTTTAGCATGATTCTGTTGTCCTCTAATTGCACGGGTACTGATGATGTTCGTAGGGTGATTTTTGCGATTGCTTGTACCACCACATTGTCCCATGATCCGTATGGGTCCGCAAACGCAGCTCCCTCGCATTTTCCGTTTATGTTTAACTTTCCTGCAAGGGTGAAGGTTCTGCTTTCGGTTGAGTTGATTTTCAAGTCACTCAAGTATATGTTCTTTCCCATATACATAGTACCGTATAGGTGTAACTTTTTGCATTGTTCCTCTGTTATTGGCTCGATGTATTCGTGTATTCCGTTTTGTACTGCCGAGATATGAGAATGCATTCCACAATAATGGACCATTCTAGTCATTTCGACTTTACATTGTATAGTATCGACATAATTGAAATCAGACAGCTGTAGTAATTGGATATACACTTCTTCTGTTTTTGTGGTTATATGGTCGATGTCGCAGTCACTTATTTCCTTGAGCGAAAATGTGGTTATGTTTAAGTTGCGGCTATTACAATCATATCCAATAAGAGCTCGTGAGACGTGTGGAAACGCCAGGATAACCAAGAGGGTTATCATTTTCCTGTTCTGTAAATAGATATTTTATTGATTTTTAAGTATAAAATTGAGTAGAACAATTGTTACAGTTGACAATATTTGTGTAGGTTAATATAGTTCGTCTACATTGAGTGCAAACGGTCGTAGGTAGTATGTTACTAAAATAGTGGAAATAAAAGTTTGCTATTATGTGAATAGTTGATGAATTTTTACAGGCGATACAGTATTCCGCTCTGTTTTCATCGAAGTACATATTGCCTTTTATGCAGAAGTAGCCTTCCATTTGGTCCAAGAATTGTAGTGTTCTGTCGACTGAAGTCTGCATTGTTTGTCCTTTTGGGCACATGTTCACGATGCGTTATAGTTCACTTTTAGAGTAGCACGTCGATCACATCACCCATTCCTATTCTACACCATTGTTCTTCAGTTATAAGAAAATGTACTTCTATGCATTGTCTACATTCTGAAGCACGTTTCACTCTCACTAGTGCTGTTTGGCATCCCGCACAGCCCTGTAGCAATTGTAGTGTTGTGTTGGAGGTGAAGACATGAGTCCACGGTTCCAGTAGAAAGAAATCCTTCATGAATTGAGGCAGTTCTTCGTAGCAGTATGCGCATATGAATCTACCGGGAATAGTGAATCCAAACGTTTTGAATATTCCGCTGGTAGCAATCTGAACACAATAATGCGTCGTTAATCGTGGGTATTGATCCGGGTATTGATCCGGGAATACTCCATCAATGGGTCCTTGTTGTTGACTTATTTCCGTAACGTTGTAGCTACGAAATGGATTGGGGACTCCCATATTTTTAATCTAGTTTAACAGAGACATTTTCTATGCCTCCGTAGTTTATTCCTTGTTTGTCTTCATGCGATAATTCCATATATTGGCAGACGCATTCTGAGCATAGCCATGCCCTTCTTGGTAGAGCAATACGAATATTACAGAGTTCGCAATGGGTTGACAGTATTGCTCGTTCTTGCTCGCAGATTTGGTGTTTGTTTCCTTCTACGTAGTAGAATTTTTCTCCCTGATCCAACTCATCGTAGCAATATCTGCAAAGGCGGGCACCCCACGTGGTGTAAAAAGGTTTGTTCGGCACGCTTCTTATGCAATACAATTGTAAGAGGTATTCATATGTAGTAGGTGTTTTCATAGGCAAAACACCATGTATTTGTCGTTGGAAGGTATAATTAACCACAGCGTTGGGTTGACTGAGTGGTATATTCATTATTTATTATATTACCACCTGGTTATTACACCTATCGCATTTCCTCTAGAAATTCTACTCCACTGCTGCGGAGTCATCTCGAAGTACTGTTCGATGCACTCCGTGCATCGATCGGCTGAGCGGAGGCGGCACAACTGTGCTAGACACGTCCGGCACCTACTCTTCTGGAGGGCAGTCGTGTAGACGCTGATGGTGTGCCATCCTCCTATATGGTGGTTGTTCTGCTCGGCGATGGGCAGGTTCTGATAACAGGTCGCGCAGAGCCGATGGTCTGTGGCCACGAAGATCGGGGTGTTGTTTAGGACTGTTAGGCAGTAGAGATGCATCAACCGGTCATATGTCTCTGGATAATCCCGGGGCAGCACTCCATCAATTGGCCCGTAGAACTCCCTGTCGTCCTCGTCTTCGTATTCTTCAACGACGGCGCGACCATGATACACCGGCATTCTTTGCTGCAATGTTTCACAGCGTTATTCTTCCGTGATTATTGTTCTTTTTGCAGTCCATTTCGTCATGTTGTCATCAGCGTACGTATCGTTCGTTGTAGTTATTTACATGTCTTTGTACATTTCATAACTTAGATCTACGGTGTGCTAGTTTTAATTTATTTAAGTGTACTGTACGAATACTACCTTTAACTAGAATTTTTACGTTTTGGTTTGTCAAAATTTCCATTACACGGTGTGGACCAGTGTATTGATCACTGAATTTACCTTTACATGGTTCTTTTAAAAGATAAACGAGGTCTCCTTCCTTAAAGTTTTGTGGGTTTATTTTTCGATCGTAATATTGTTTAGATTTTGCTTTAGCAGTATTTAAATTTTTTACTGCTGACAGTTGTAACTCGTTTATCGTTGTATGTAATTCGCGTAGGTAGTCTTCGTAAGTTGGCTCTAGGTTTTCAGTTATTGGATTTTTACTAGTAGGCTCACGAGCCATTCTTCCGTATACCAATTCGTGCGGTGAAAACCTAGTTCCTTCATGCATGGAAGTGTTATATGAAAACATAGCTAAATCTATCCAATCGTCCCAATTAGACGCGTTAGTAACGTACTGTTTTAAATATTCTATCAATACGTGATGAGATCTTTCGATCGATCCATTACTTTGCGGATGATAGGCGGTAGTTGTATAATGTTTTATTTTAAATTTCTTAGCTACTTGCTTCATTAATTTCGAGGTGAAGTTAGTTCCTAAATCCGTTAGGATGGCTTTAGGAGCTCCGAATCGGCAAATAAAATTTTTTATGAACGCGTCCGCGATATCTGCAGTAGTGGTTTGATTTAAAGGTACGGCTACGGAATATTTAGTTAACAGATCTTGCATAGTTAATATATACTTATTTCCTCGCTTCGTATCCGGTAAGGGACCTACTACGTCTAGACTAACTTTGTCGAATGCCTTTCCCGGAGTGTCCGTTAGTACCATTGGTTGTTTGGTTTTGATTCGGGTAAGCTTTTTTAGTTGGCATTCGCTGCATGTACGAATGTAGTCTTGGATGTCCTTTTTCATGCCATCCCAGTAATATGTTTTCCTTATTCTGTAAAATGTTTTAGTTACGCCTTTGTGTCCTCCAACTGCTGATATATGTTTTTCTTCAATGATGCCCAATCTCTCGGCTTCAGGTGGTATGGTTGTCCATCCGGTGCATATAGTTATACTGACGTGCGTTTCTCCGAATACTTCCTTCAACTTATTAATTGTGTACTTCCAAGGCACATCTTCAATATAGTCCGTTTTACTCATGGAGAATGATGTCAGATTCATTTCGGTTACTACATCCAATAATGATGCAAAACATCTTACAATATTTTCTGGTTCAATTGGAACGTGTTTTTCTTTGACTGGGAGGGCTATAGTGTAGTAGTTATTAATAGGTTGTAGTCTGGCCCTTTCGAATGTCAAGTCGATGTATGTTCCTAATTGATTAGCTTCTTTTAATTCCTGTGCACCCTTGTCGACAGGATCGCCGTTCATATCCACAAATATCACCTTATGAGTTTTCATCATATTCAGAGGTTCTCGAATTTCCTTAATTTGTATATTCGATGGTTGTCTTGATTGAATTTCAAAATCCAGGGTTACAGGAGTTTCCAGTGGTATGTTGCCTTGGGTAGGCGTTAATTCCATGTCGCTATATGGTAGATTTCCAACGTTCTCGTGAAAATCGTCGTTACCTGGATCATTGCCGAAAGAGGTGGATGGATCTTCGGTTTCTGGTAGATTTAGATCGTTGGTTCCCCTTCTTCGTATGGCGTCGGATATTGGTGAATCGTCTGATGATGAAGCGGATGATTTCTTTCGTTTTCTATTGTGTGACTCCCCTTTTGACGGTTGCATAGAGGTGGATGGGCTTTCTTCCTCTGGTACTTCTAGATCGTCATATTTTCCTTTCTTCCGTACTGCGTCAAATAAAGCTGAATCCGATGAGGACGAAGATGTGGATATTTTCCTTTTCTTATTGCTCGATTCCTCTTCCAAAGGTCTTATGGGTAAGCAAATCTCTGGGGGATTTCGAGACAAGGCGTCGGCGTTACCGTTAGCTCTACCTTGTTTGTATTGAATTTTGTATTCGTATTCTGACAGCTTCAATTTCCACTTCCATAGTCTAGATGTTGGATCCTTGATAGAGTGCAACCATACTAACGGTTTATGATCCGTAATTATATTGAAGGTGCGACCGTATAAGTATGGTCGAAAGTAGGTCACACAATATACAATTGCCAAGCATTCCTTTTCTATGGTGGAGTATTTTTGTTCTGCTGCATTTAGCAGACGAGACGCGTATGCCACAGGAAGGTCTTTTCCAATTATTCCTTGACTGAGAACTCCTCCAATGGCGTATCCAGATGCGTCGGTAGTGAGATTGAAGGTTTTCGTAAAATCAGGAAATTGGAGTATTGGTTCCGTTATTAAGGCTTCTTTTAGAATACAGAACGATTTCTCCTGTGTTTCTCCCCATTTGAATTTCATATCCTTTTTCAGCAGGTCTGAAAGTGGTTTCGCAGTTGCTGAAAAGTTGGAAATGAATCTTCTGTAATATCCTGCCAATCCAAGGAATTGTTTGATGTTCTTTGGATTTTTTGGTTTAGGGAAGTTCTGTACTGCAGTGATCTTTTTAGGGTCAGGCTTCAGACCGTCTTCGCCAATGATGTGTCCCAAGTACGCAACTTCATGGCGTAGGAACTCGCATTTGTCCGGTTGAAGCTTTAGATTTGCGTTACGTAGACGTTCCATTAGTTTGTTGAATTTAATCTCGTGTTCTCGTAAAGAACGCGAGTATAATACTATGTCGTCTAGATATACGAATAATTCTGATCCTTGAAGTCCTGCTAGAACGCTGTTCATTAATCGTTGAAATGTTGCTGGAGCATTCTTTAGACCAAAAGGCATTCTTTTGAATTGAAAATGACCATACGGAGTAGAAAAAGCAGTTTTGTGCGCGTCCTCTGGCACCATCTTAATTTGATGAAATCCAGATGCCAGGTCGAAAGTGGAAAAATATTTAGCACTTCCTAGTTGGTCTAGAATTTCTGTTATATTAGGTAGAGGGTATGCGTCTCCTATGGTTTTTTCGTTCAAATTTCGATAGTCGATTACTAAACGCCATCGTTTATTTCCTTGAGAATCGGGTTTTTTAGGCACGATCCATATAGGTGAGTTGTATGGTGATGTAGATGCTTCGACAACATTGGTTTCCAATAATTCCTTCACTTGTTTGTTAATCTCTTCTTTATGGATCGGAGGGAAACGATATTGTCTTGTATTTATCGGCACATCGTCTGTAGTATGAATTTTATGACGTAGTACATCGGTGCCTTCGAGAGTTTCTCCTGGAATATGGAATCTATCCTCATTTTGTTTTATCAAACTTAAAACATTTTCTCTTTCTTCCTCATTGAGATGATCCAGTCGTAGCAGCTCCAATACTTCTTCTAGTCGATTGTGTCCGTTTACTGCTGTCACTTGACAAACATTTATATGTTGGGTGGTAACTTCTTCAAATGGTTCCAGTTTTATAATGGGTACGTCGAGAAGGTAATCCTGTAGAGTTGCATTAGTTACTCTGATGTGAGCACGCCCTTTATGATTAGTGACCACTGTTTCGCCGAGAAAAATACCCTTTTCTTCTGGTATTCGAGGTATATAACCCTGATGTACCTCTGGATTGATTATATTTACTGTGAGGGGAATAGAGGTTCGTTTAGGAACAGTTATTAATTGAGTTTCGAAAAATGGTATGTATGTAGATCCCCATTTCACATGTTTGTCGGAATAGTCGATGCTGGCTCGATGGTTTTGGAAAAAGTCGGATCCTAAGATTCCTCCTTGATCTATAGAGGTTTGATTACCAACGACATGAAATAAAACTTGATGGCCTGCTATCCTGATGTATGCCGTCCCTCGGGTGGCCAGGACTTCAGCCGAGATTCCTCGAAGGAAGAGAGTGTCGTTAGTGTCGATTGTAGTAGATATTGAGACCATGCATTCCTTGATGAGGTTGACTTCCGAACCAGAGTCAACCAAAAGTGTTACTATTCCGTCAAGATCGGGAGAAGTGATTAGTATAGTGGGCGTATATTTTGTAGAGTTTAGGCGAATATTGATGACTCTCCTAGATTGATTTCTTCCTCTTCCGTTTCCTCCTTGTTTGTCGTTGTCTCTCGTGGAAAGTCTGGTCGTTGAGGTTGGTCCTGTTTGGACGGTGTGGACTTTGCTGTTCCGACTGAGCTTGTTTTGGAGGTGGTTGGTGCGATTTTCATCACTGATCGACGCTCTGTGGGGTTGGCTCCCCTGGGTGCGTCGTTGTTTCCCGGGGAGGGTCCCCCGTTTCCCGACTTCTGTTGAGAATAAGGCACTATTTCTCCTGATTCGACCTTTGCCTTGAATTTGTAACAATCCTTGATTATATGTCCCAGCTTCTTACAATAGGTACAGGTAACTGGTGGATTGCTTGTTCCCGCTTGATTGTTGGGTCTTGAACCATTATTATAATTTCTATTATAATTGTTGGTATTATTAGCTGGATTAGAATTATTTTGCCAACGAGGTCTATTACGATTGTCCTGTGCTGCAGGTGGCTGATATCGATTCTGTGGAGGTCGATTTTGGCTTTGTTGATATTGATTTTGTGGAGGTGGGTACCGATTTGATGATTGGGAGAAGTTCCTTCGATCTCTGTTGTTTGGGGCGAATTGCTTGATTCGTTCCTCTTCTAATTGAATCTGCTTACTTATTTTAATTGCGTTAGCATAGCAATCATCTAAATTACGATAGCCTTCTAGTTGTAATCGAATTTTAACATCTGATGGTAATCCGTTTATAAAAGCTTCGGCCACTTCGGAATTTATGATATCTAATAATGGTTTTATATCATCCGGATATAGATTACGCTCACCATCTATTATGGCTAGTCGTAGATCTTTTACACGGCTAATATAATCGAGGATGCCTTCGTTAGGTTTCTTAAAAATATTACCTAATTCGCCCTTATATTGATTAACCGATTTTTGAGGACCGAACATGAGTTTTAATTTATTTCCGAAATCTTCTACTGTATTCATATTTGAGTCTTCGATGGCCATAAATGCGTGTCCTCTAAGTTTATTTGTTAGTAATTTAACTAACCATTGTTCTTGGGTAGGAGAGAGCATGGCTTTGGCTCTTTCACATGCTCTTAAAAATTGAAATATAGAGGGTCTATAGCCATCGAACACCGGTACCGTTTCTAACGCGTCTTTAATACGAATAGGATTTTCATTGGATGAATGAACTTTTACAATCTCGGGTTTCTTTTCCGCAAGTACGTTTTTCTTAGTAATAGCGTGTAGTTCATTTTGAATGACTAGTAATTGATCGTTTAAATCTCTAAATTTTGCAGCAAGCCCAGCTATGAAATCATTGCTTTTTTGGGATTTTTCTATTTCCTCTAAAGCCTTTCGTAATAATTGTCCATCAATAGGACCTTCGTCTTGGACTATATTTACTTCTGGATCTGACATTCTGAATTTGTTTTTATTACTACTATATTGACTCTCAACTTTTGCGCTTCGTATCCCACCGCTGCCACCAAATTATTAACTGCTGTAACAGCTACTATTATGTTACGTACCGTATTTTATATGAGAAGTTGAGTACAGCACAATAGCAGGAGTTACCGCTAGAGAGAGATGTTGTGAGTTTACGAATATAAGGTTATTAAAATGATTCTTTATTAATATTATTATTATACTGATCTTATAATGTTAAATGCCGTTTGATTATTTCAGGTGGTGCTGAACGGATCAGAAGGATCCACCACTCAATAATCGTGACCGGGATAAAATTTAGGTAAATTGTATTAAGATATTTTATTGTATTTTATAAAAATAAAGAAAAGTAAAAGAAATAATGAATGACTTCGTAAATATGATTTGTATGGGGATCCAAGCGCAATTTGAACCTATCTGCATACACCGACTACGGTTCGGGAAGTTGAGATTCAAAAATGAGAATAATTGTCACACGTTTGTATATGTTTAAATATCACAATCAATTTATTATATATATATGTATGTTTGTTTATTACAAAAAAAAAAAGGATAAAAGGGGAAAATATATATATATATGTGTGTGGGTGTTAATTTAATAGATCTTCGTCGAACTCGGATGGGTCCCACTGATTTTGCGGAGAATGCTCCCCGATGTTTTCTCTCAGAGAGGGATCCCAAGTTTCCCTCTCTGCTGAATCGACAGGATCGAAGTTGGGCTCTCCTTCAAAATTGTCAGGGGTGAGCAGGGCCTCTTCGGCCTCTTGCCTAGCGAGACTATATATTTTTTGAATGAAGGCAATTCTGGCTCGCTTCTTGGTCCCGCTCCTGTGCTTCCTCCTTGAATTTCTTTTAGAGTTTTTCCCCATCTATAAACCCGAATAAATACATGTTGAAGTTAGATCGGCCAAATGAAATAAATAAAATGAAAAATGAAGGAAAGTAGGGACCAGTGGTCGTAGCAACCGCCCACTTGTCTAGAGAGTTGACATGTAGTCGTAATAACCGACCACTCTGTCAAAAGAGAGAGAGAGAGAGAGAGAGAGGGTTGACCAATGGTCGTAATGACCGCCCACTTGTCTAGAGAGTTGGCATGTGGTCGTAATAACCGACCACTCTGTCAAAGATGCTTGGCTGTCACTTTTTCAACTTGTATTATTTTGTAGAATTGATTTGGTGTGAGCACTTTAGTTACGAGTACGGAATATAATTTCCCTTGTTGGGGATGAGAAACAATTGGATTGTGAGAGATGTAGAGTTATTGTCAAAAATCCAGAATATCAGATTATAGTTTTATTTGTTGAAATAGGCTTGTTACAAGAATCGAGCTGTCATTCAAGAGTCGCAATGTAGGAGTATACAATAGTGATGAAAGAGTCAAGTCCCGAAAGGATATAATAATATAAAATAGGTAACTACCTTCGGATAAGTGCTGGTATAATAGTTTTAATCCAAAATTCTGCACTTTCACTTGCACAAACAGTCCTTGGTAATCTCTTAAAGTCTATGTAACTCTTAACCACTCTGTTCTTGATGTAAACTCAATAGTTTAGCTTCGTATCGGTGGTACTCGTCTTGAGTCTGAACTGCTACTGAATTGAATTGTAACTGAACTGAACTCCGTTGAGCGCGCGTCCTATTTGTATCGTTGGAGCTTGACTCCCACTCTGCTGGCCTCCCCTCTTCTATAACCGTCTCTTCCATTGTCTTCTGGCTGAGACCGGAGTGGAACCTTGGGTCCCACCGTTGTTTGCTCCACATACCAATGGTATCTTATCTGTTTCCGTTGGCGGTCGAGCGCAGCTCCCGTTATCTTATCGGCTTCCGAGAATTGTTTACCCCGAGAGCCAACTGTCCTCGCATACCAGTGCTATCTTATTTGCGCACGGTCCCATGCCCTTGGACTTGTTGACGACGGGAACGTTTCATTGTCCTCTCGTCCCCATAATTCTTCTCTGCTTTTGTTCGATGCTTCGTACCTATGACTCCCACTCTTCGTACCCGTTGGTGCGTTGTTCATCCCTACTCTTCTTCTTCGCTTTGTGCGATGCTTCGTGCCTATGTGCTTTGCTCTTAGCGTCAGTCTTGCGTCTTGAGTGGAGCAGTGCGGATCTTCGGTAATTTTGACACGAGTACGTAGTTGCTTCTAGTAGTTTTTCATCATTCGGTGTTTGGTTTAGCTTCAGTGTCTCCTCACGATTCATTGAGGTGATTTTGATTTATTTTTGTGATTTCCAATTCTGCTGTGTGCATTAAATAATGTTTGGTTTCTTGTGTTTATTCCAAAGGTGGTCTTGTTCAGTGGTGTTACTTGATGACCGGACTTTGGATTTTTACTGAGTTTGGACCATGATTGCTGATGTTTCCTTTTTTGGCGTTCTTGATTAGCGTGTTAATATTTGGTGAGCTATTATTATTATTATTAAAATATTTTCTTATGAACTAATTTTGTTTGCGTTACAATGTTTGAGTACTTATATACTATACGCACGCATTTATTTATAATTCCGATGTCTTATTTCGGAGTTATCGACGTTTAAACATTGGTGCAGACGTTGTTAATTCTTTTAATTTTTGGCCTTATTACCAACGTCGGAGATTCGTCCGACGTCACATCTTCTTCTTAAAAGATGAAATTTTCACGCAGTTAAATTTTCGAAATTTAAGCTTTTAAATTTGGACAATGGGATTTTCAAATTTTTGCTCCACGGTGATTTTTCTAAGAACTGAGACGGTAGTAAGATAGCGGCGAATTTATAGAATTTTATCCGTTGTTTGCGAATAATTTAAAAATAATTCTGGGAGGTCTATTTTCGAAAATAGTCTCTTATTTCTAAACGGAGCGAGATATCGCAATTCTGAGTCGATTTTGCATTTTGTCACCAAAAGACCGAATCTCCCAATGCAGGTCCTCGACCAAAAAAAACATTTTTATTTCCAAAATAATTTTTATTTTGTCAAAAATTTTGCGAAAATTTTCGAGATTTTTGATTGTTTTTGTGTTATCTGAAAGAGCGAATTTAGAAGCATTTTATCACGACAACAGTTTTTTTTTTTTTAAGTCGAAGTTGTGTTTTTGTAAGTTATTATTATTATGTTTATTATTGTTATTATTTCTTTTTTTGTATTTTTCACCTTTAGACGTGTTCTTGGGTTAGGTCTGGATTATGTCTGGGTTGGGTCAGGGTTAGGTCTGGGTTAATTCTGGGTTAAATCTGGGTTAGGTCTGGGTTGTAATTATTTTTTTTTTTATTTTTGACAATTATATGTGCTCATGAGTTAGGTCTGGGTTAGGTCTGGGTTAGTTCCGGGTTAGCTCTGGTTAGATTTGGGTTAAATCTGAGTTAGGTCTGGGTTAGGTCTGGGTTAGGTCTGGGTTAGGTGGGTGGGTTTGCGTCTATATCCAAATCTGCTCATATTGAAAATATCCGTGTTGTTTTTGTTCCTGAACATTTTTCCTTGAGTAAAAATTTTTGTCAGAGCTACGGTTCTATGGGTTTGCTCTTGTGCTTTTTACGTTTTTTTGTACACATTATTTTAAAATGATTATATATATTCTTAATTCTATGTGTTTAAAATTATGATTAGTTTTTATTGATTATTATGATTTTTATTAATATTTGTTAATATATGGTCTTGAATATAATATTGGTTAATACGTGTTTTTCTTGTTTTATTATTTACCATTAGTTGTGTTTAAACCACGGGACGTGACAACTGAAATGTACAAGAACATACTGAAATGTAGTGAAATGTACAAGAATACACTGAAATATACTGAAATGTACAAGAATATACTGGAATGTACTGAAATGTACAAGAATATACTGAAATGTACTGAAATGTACAAGAATATGCTGAAATGTACTGAAATGTGCAAGAATATACTGAAATGTACTGAAATGTACTAAAATGTACAAGAATATACTGAAATGTATAAGAATATACTGAAATGTATAAGAATATACTGAAATGTACAAGAACATACTGAAATGTAGTGAAATGTACAAGAATACACTGAAATATACTGAAATGTACAAGAATATACTGGAATGTACTGAAATGTACAAGAACATACTGAAATGTAGTGAAATGTACAAGAATACACTGAAATGTACTGAAATGTACAAGAATATACTGAAATGTACAAGAACATACTGAAATGTACTGAAATGTACAAGAATATACTGAAATGTACAAGAATATGCTGAAATGTATAAGAATATACTGAAATGTAGTGAAATGTACAAGAATATACGGAAATGTATAAGAATATACTGAAATGTACAAGAACATACTGAAATGTACTGAAATGTACAAGAATATACTGAAATGTACAAGAATATACTGAAATGTACAAGAACATACTGAAATGTATAAGAATATACTGAAATGTACAAGAACATACTGAAATATACTGAAATGTACAAGAATATACTGAAATGTACAAGAACATACTGAAATGTAGTGAAATGTACAAGAATACACTGAAATGTACTGAAATGTACAAGAATATACTGAAATGTAGTGAAATGTACACGAATATGCTGAAATACATTGAAATGTACAAGAATATACTGAAATGTACTGAAATGTACAAGAATATACTGGAATGTACTGAAATGTCCAAGAATATACTGAAATGTACTGAAATGTACAAGAATATGCTGAAATGTACAGAAATGTGCAAGAATATACTGAAATGTACTGAAATGTACTAAAATGTACAAGAATATACTGAAATGTATAAGAATATACTGAAATGTACAAGAACATACTGAAATGTACTGAAATGTACAAGAATATACTGAAATGTAGTGAAATGTACAAGAATACACTGAACTGTACTGAAATGTACAAGAATATACTGAAATGTACTGAAATGTGCAAGAATATACTGAAATGTACTGAAATGTACTAAAATGTACAAGAATATACTGAAATGTATAAGAATATACTGAAATGTACAAGAATATACTGAAATGTAGTGAAATGTACAAGAATACACTGAACTGTACTGAAATGTACAAGAATATACTGAAATGTACTGAAATGTGCAAGAATATACTGAAATGTACTGAAATGTACTGAAATGTACAAGAATATACTGAAATGTAGTGAAATGTACACGAATATGCTGAAATGCATTGAAATGTACAAGAATATACTGAAATGTACTGAAATGTACAAGAATATACTGGAATGTACTGAAATGTCCAAGAACATACTGAAATGTAGTGAAATGTACAAGAATACACTGAACTGTACTGAAATGTACAAGAATATACTGAAATGTACTGAAATGTGCAAGAATATACTGAAATGTACTGAAATGTACTAAAATGTACAAGAATATACTGAAATGTATAAGAATATACTGAAATGTACAAGAACATACTGAAATGTACTGAAATGTACAAGAATATACTGAAATGTATAAGAATATACTGAAATGTACAAGAACATATTGAAATGTAGTGAAATGTACAAGAATACACTGAACTGTACTGAAATGTACAAGAATATACTGAAATGTATAAGAATGTACTGAAATGTACAAGAACATACTGAAATGTAGTGAAATGTACAAGAATACACTGAAATGTACTGAAATGTACAAGAATATACTGAAATGTACAAGAACATACTGAAATGTACTGAAATGTACAAGAATATACTGAAATGTACAAGAATATGCTGAAATGTATAAGAATATACTGAAATGTAGTGAAATGTACAAGAATACACTGAACTGAACTGAAATGTACAAGAATATACTGAAATGTACTGAAATGTACAAGAATATACTGAACTGTACTGAAATGTACAAGAATACATTGAAATGTATAAGAATGTACTGAAATGTACAAGAACATACTGAAATGTAGTGAAATGTACAAGAATACAATGAAATGTACTGAAATGTACAAGAATATACTGAAATGTACAAGAACATACTGAAATGTAGTGAAATGTACAAGAATACACTGAAATGTACTGAAATGTACAAGAATATACTGAAATGTAGTGAAATGTACACGAATATGCTGAAATGCATTGAAATGTACAAGAATATACTGAAATGTACTGAAATGTACAAGAACATACTGAAATGTACTGAAATGTACAAGAATATACTGAAATGTACTGAAATGTACAAGAATATACTGAAATGTACAAGAATATGCTGAAATGTATAAGAATACACTGAAATGTACAACATACTGAAATGTATAAGAATATACTGAAATGTATAAGAATATACTGAAATGTATAAGAATATACTGAAATGTATAAGAATATACTGAAATGTATAAGAATATACTGAAATGTATAAGAATATACTGAAATGTAGTGAAATGTACACGAATATGCTGAAATGCATTGAAATGTACAAGAATATACTGAAATGTACTGAAATGTACAAGAATATACTGGAATGTACTGAAATGTCCAAGAATATACTGAAATGTATAAGAATGTACTGAAATGTACAAGAACATACTGAAATGTAGTGAAATGTACAAGAATACACTGAAATGTACTGAAATGTACAAGAATATACTGAAATGTACAAGAACATACTGAAATGTACTGAAATGTACAAGAATATACTGGAATGTACTGAAATGTCCAAGAATATACTGAAATGTACTGAAATGTACAGAATATATTGAAATGTATAAGAATGTACTGATATGTACAAGAACATACTGAAATGTAGTGAAATGTACAAGAATACACTGGAATGTACTGAAATGTCCAAGAATATACTGAAATGTACTGAAATGTACAGAATATATTGAAATGTATAAGAATGTACTGATATGTACAAGAACATACTGAAATGTAGTGAAATGTACACGAATATGCTGAAATGCATTGAAATGTACAAGAATATACTGAAATGTACTGAAATGTACAAGAATATACTGGAATGTACTGAAATGTCCAAGAATATACTGAAATGTATAAGAATGTACTGAAATGTACAAGAACATACTGAAATGTAGTGAAATGTACAAGAATACACTGAAATGTACTGAAATGTACAAGAATATACTGAAATGTACAAGAACATACTGAAATGTACTGAAATGTACAAGAATATACTGAAATGTACAAGAATATGCTGAAATGTAGTGAAATGTACAAGAATACACTGAAATGTACTGAAATGTACAAGAATATACTGAAATGTAGTGAAATGTACACGAATATGCTGAAATGCATTGAAATGTACAAGAATATACTGAAATGTACTGAAATGTACAAGAATATACTGGAATGTACTGAAATGTCCAAGAATATACTGAAATGTATAAGAATGTACTGAAATGTACAAGAACATACTGAAATGTAGTGAAATGTACAAGAATATGCTGAAATGTACTGAAATGTGCAAGAATATACTGAAATGTACTGAAATGTACTAAAATGTACAAGAATATACTGAAATGTATAAGAATATACTGAAATGTACAAGAACATACTGAAATGTACTGAAATGTACAAGAATATACTGAAATGTATAAGAATATACTGAAATGTACAAGAACATACTGAAATGTAGTGAAATGTACAAGAATACACTGAACTGTACTGAAATGTACAAGAATATACTGAAATGTATAAGAATGTACTGAAATGTACAAGAACATACTGAAATGTAGTGAAATGTACAAGAATACACTGAAATGTACTGAAATGTACAAGAATATACTGAAATGTACAAGAACATACTGAAATGTACTGAAATGTACAAGAATATACTGAAATGTACAAGAATATGCTGAAATGTATAAGAATATACTGAAATGTAGTGAAATGTACAAGAATATACTGAAATGTATAAGAATATACTGAAATGTACAAGAACATACTGAAATGTACTGAAATGTACAAGAATATACTGAAATGTACAAGAACATACTGAAATGTATAAGAATATACTGAAATGTACAAGAACATACTGAAATGTACTGATTGTACAAGAATATACTGAAATGTACAAGAACATACTGAAATGTAGTGAAATGTACAAGAATACACTGAAATGTACTGAAATGTACAAGAATATACTGGAATGTACTGAAATGTACAAGAATATACTGAAATGTACTGAAATGTACAAGAATATGCTGAAATGTACTGAAATGTGCAAGAATATACTGAAATGTACTAAAATGTACAAGAATATACTGAAATGTATAAGAATATACTGAAATGTACAAGAACATACTGAAATGTACTGAAATGTACAAGAATATACTGAAATGTACAAGAACATACTGAAATGTACAAGAATATACTGAAATGTACAAGAACATACTGAAATGTACAAGAACATACTGAAATATACTGAAATGTACAAGAATATACTGAAATGTACAAGAACATACTGAAATGTAGTGAAATGTACAAGAATACACTGAAATGTACTGAAATGTACAAGAACATACTGAAATGTACTGAAATGTACAAGAATATACTGAAATGTACTGAAATGTACAAGAATATACTGAAATGTACAAGAACATACTGAAATGTACAAGAACATACTGAAATGTATAAGAATATACTGAAATGTACAAGAACATACTGAAATATACTGAAATGTACAAGAATATACTGAAATGTACAAGAACATACTGAAATGTAGTGAAATGTACAAGAATACACTGAAATGTACAAGAATATACTGGAATGTACTGAAATGTACAAGAATATACTGAAATGTACTGAAATGTACAAGAATATGCTGAAATGTACTGAAATGTGCAAGAATATACTGAAATGTACTGAAATGTACTAAAATGTACAAGAATATACTGAAATGTATAAGAATATACTGAAATGTACAAGAACATACTGAAATGTACAAGAATATACTGAAATGTACAAGAACATACTGAAATGTACAAGAACATACTGAAATGTATAAGAATATACTGAAATGTACAAGAACATACTGAAATATACTGAAATGTACAAGAACATACTGAAATGTAGTGAAATGTACAGGAATACACTGAAATGTACTGAAATGTACAAGAATATACTGAAATGTACTGAAATGTACAAGAATATACTGAAATGTATAAGAATATACTGAAATGTACAAGAACATACTGAAATGTAGTGAAATGTACAACAATACACTGAAATGTACTGAAATGTACAAGAATATACTGAAATATACTGAAATGTACAAGAATATACTGAACTGTACTGATATGTACAAGAATATACTGAAATGTAGAAGAATATACTGAAATCTACAAGAACATACTGAAATGTAGTGAAATGTACAAGAATACCCTGAAATGTACTGAAATGTACAAGAATATACAAAAATGTACTGAAATGTACAAGAACATACTGAAATGTACTGAAATGTACAAGAATGTACTGAAATGTACTGAAATGTACAAGAATATGTTGAAATGTACTGAAATGTTCAAGAATATACTGAAATGTACTTAAATGTATAAGAATATACTGAAATGTACTGAAATGTGCAAGAATATACTGAAATGTACTGAAATGTACTAAAATGTACAAGAATATACTGAAATGTATAAGAATATACTGAAATGTACAAGAACATACTGAAATGTACTGAAATGTACAAGAATATACTGAAATGTACAAGAACATACTGAAATGTACAAGAACATACTGAAATGTATAAGAATATACTGAAATGTACAAGAACATACTGAAATATACTGAAATGTACAAGAATATACTGAAATGTACAAGAACATACTGAAATGTAGTGAAATGTACAAGAATACACTGAAATGTACTGAAATGTACAAGAATATACTGAAATGTACTGAAATGTACAAGAATATACTGAAATGTACTGAAATGTACAAGAATATACTGAAATGTACTGAAATGTACAAGAATATGTTGAAATGTACTGAAATGTTCAAGAATATACTGAAATGTACTTAAATGTATAAGAATATACTGAAATGTACAAGAACATACTGAAATGTACT
The DNA here is from genome assembly GCA_913789915.3 of Sphecodes monilicornis. Lineage (NCBI taxonomy): Eukaryota > Metazoa > Arthropoda > Insecta > Hymenoptera > Halictidae > Sphecodes > Sphecodes monilicornis. The sequence goes on from CAJYYI030000504.1 coordinate 95,183, forward strand.
GAAATGTACAAGAATGTACTGAAATGTACTGAAATGTACTGAAATGTACTGAAATGTACAAGAATATACTGAAATGTACTGAAATGTACAAGAATATGCTGAAATGTACTGAAATGTGCAAGAATATACTGAAATGTACTGAAATGTACTAAAATGTACAAGAATATACTGAAATGTATAAGAATATACTGAAATGTTCAAGAACATACTGAAATGTACTGAAATGTACAAGAATATACTGAAATGTACAAGAACATACTGAAATGTACAAGAACATACTGAAATGCATAAGAATATACTGAAATGTACAAGAACATACTGAAATATACTGAAATGTACAAGAATATACTGAAATGTACAAGAACATACTGAAATGTAGTGAAATGTACAAGAATATACTGAAATGTACAAGAATATGCTGAAATGTAGTGAAATGTACAAGAATACACTGAAATGTACTGAAATGTACAAGAATATACTGAAATGTAGTGAAATGTACACGAATATGCTGAAATGCATTGAAATGTACAAGAATATACTGAAATGTACTGAAATGTACAAGAATATACTGGAATGTACTGAAATGTCCAAGAATATACTGAAATGTATAAGAATGTACTGAAATGTACAAGAACATACTGAAATGTAGTGAAATGTACAAGAATATGCTGAAATGCATTGAAATGTACAAGAATATACTGAAATGTACTGAAATGTACAGAATATATTGAAATGTATAAGAATGTACTGATATGTACAAGAACATACTGAAATATAGTGAAATGTACAAGAATACACTGGAATGTACTGAAATGTCCAAGAATATACTGAAATGTACTGAAATGTACAAGAATATACTGGAATGTACTGAAATGTCCAAGAATATACTGAAATGTACTGAAATGTACAGAATATATTGAAATGTATAAGAATGTACTGATATGTACAAGAACATACTGAAATGTAGTGAAATGTACAAGAATACACTGGAATGTACTGAAATGTCCAAGAATATACTGAAATGTACTGAAATGTACAGAATATATTGAAATGTATAAGAATGTACTGATATGTACAAGAACATACTGAAATGTAGTGAAATGTACACGAATATGCTGAAATGCATTGAAATGTACAAGAATATACTGAATGTACTGAAATGTACAAGAATATACTGGAATGTACTGAAATGTCCAAGAATATACTGAAATGTATAAGAATGTACTGAAATGTACAAGAACATACTGAAATGTAGTGAAATGTACAAGAATACACTGAAATGTACTGAAATGTACAAGAATATACTGAAATGTACAAGAACATACTGAAATGTACTGAAATGTACAAGAATATACTGAAATGTACAAGAATTTGCTGAAATGTAGTGAAATGTACAAGAATACACTGAAATGTACTGAAATGTACAAGAATATACTGAAATGTAGTGAAATGTACACGAATATGCTGAAATGCATTGAAATGTACAAGAATATACTGAAATGTACTGAAATGTACAAGAATATACTGGAATGTACTGAAATGTCCAAGAATATACTGAAATGTATAAGAATGTACTGAAATGTACAAGAACATACTGAAATGTAGTGAAATGTACAAGAATATGCTGAAATGTACTGAAATGTGCAAGAATATACTGAAATGTACTGAAATGTACTAAAATGTACAAGAATATACTGAAATGTATAAGAATATACTGAAATGTACAAGAACATACTGAAATGTACTGAAATGTACAAGAATATACTGAAATGTATAAGAATATACTGAAATGTACAAGAACATACTGAAATGTAGTGAAATGTACAAGAATACACTGAACTGTACTGAAATGTACAAGAATATACTGAAATGTATAAGAATGTACTGAAATGTACAAGAACATACTGAAATGTAGTGAAATGTACAAGAATACACTGAAATGTACTGAAATGTACAAGAACATACTGAAATGTACTGAAATGTACAAGAATATACTGAAATGTACAAGAATATGCTGAAATGTATAAGAATATACTGAAATGTAGTGAAATGTACAAGAATATACTGAAATGTATAAGAATATACTGAAATGTACAAGAACATACTGAAATGTACTGAAATGTACAAGAATATACTGAAATGTACAAGAACATACTGAAATGTATAAGAATATACTGAAATGTACAAGAACATACTGAAATATACTGAAATGTACAAGAATATACTGAAATGTACAAGAACATACTGAAATGTAGTGAAATGTACAAGAATACACTGAAATGTACTGAAATGTACAAGAATATACTGAAATGTACTGAAATGTACAAGAATATACTGAAATGTACTGAAATGTACAAGAATAT
>CAJYYI030000505.1:0-29052 GCA_913789915.3 Sphecodes monilicornis
ATATTCTAGTATATTATAGCATTTTCTGGTATATTCTAGTATATTCTAGTATATTCTAGTATATTCTAGTATATTCTATTATATTCTAGTATATTCTACGGTATTATGGTATATTCTATTATATTCTAGTATATTCTAGGATATTATGGTATACTCTAGTATATTCTAGTATATTCTAGTATATTCTAGTATATTCTAGTATATTCTAGTATATTCTACGGTATTATGGTATATTCTATTATATTCTAGTATATTCTATTATATTATATTATATTCTATTATATTCTAGTATATTCTACGGTATTATGGTATATTCTATTATATTCTAGTATATTATAGTATATTCTGGTATATTCTAGTATATTCTAGTATATTCTAGTATATTCTAATATATTATAGTATATTGTGGTATATCCTAGTATATTCTTGTATATTCTTGTATATTATGGTATATTCTAGTATATTCTAGTATATGCTAGGATATTATGGTATAATCTATTATATTCTAGTATATTATAGTATATTCTGGTATATTCTAGTATATTCTAGTACATTCTGGTATATTCTAGTATATTCTAGTATATTCTAGTATATACTATTATATTCTAGTATATTCTACGGTATTATGGTATATTCTATTATATTCTAGTATATTATAGTATATTCTGGTATATTCTAGTATATTCTAGTATATTCTAGTATATTCTAGTATATTATAGTATATTGTGGTATATCCTAGTATATTCTTGTATATTCTTGTATATTATGGTATATTCTAGTATATTCTATTATATTCTAGGATATTATGGTATATTCTATTATATTATAGTATATTCTGGTATATCCCAGTATATTCTAGTATATTCTAGTATATCCTAGGATATTATAGTATAATCTAGTATATTCTAGTATATTCTGGGATATTATGGTATATTCTATTATATTCTAGTATATTATAGCATATTCTGGTATATTCTAGTACATTCTGGCATATTCTAGTATATTCTAGGATATTATGGTATATTCTAGTATATTCTAGTATATTCTAGGATATTATGGTATACTCTAGTATATTCTAGTATATTCTAGGATATTATGGTATATTCTATTATATTCTAGTATATTATAGTATATTCTGGTATATTCTAGTATATTCTAGTACATTCTGGTATATTCTATTATATTCTAGTATATTCTACGGTATTATGGTATACTCTATTATATTCTAGTATATTCTAGGATATTATGGTATACTCTAGTATATTCTAGTATATTCTATTATATTCTAGTATATTATAGTATATTCTGGTATATTCTAGTATATTCTAGTATATTCTAGTATATTCTAGTATATTATAGTATATTGTGGTATATCCTAGTATATTCTTCTATTTTATTGTATATTATGGTATATTCTAGTATATTCCAGTATATTCTAGGATATTATGGTATATTCTATTATATTCTATTATATTATTGTATATTCTGGTATATTCTAGTATATTCTAGTATATTCTAGTATATACTATTATATTCTAGTATATTCTACGGTATTATGGTATATTCTATTATATTCTAGTATATTCTACGGTATTATGGTATATTCTATTATATTCTAGTATATTATAGTATATTCTGGTATATTCTAGTATATTCTAGTATATTATAGTATATTCTAGTATATTATATTATATTGTGGTATATCCTAGTATATTCTTGTATATTCTTGTATATTATGGTATATTCGAGCATATTCTAGTATATTCTAGGATATTATGGTATATTCTATTATATTATAGTATATTATAGTATATTATAGTATATTCTGGTATATTCTAGAATATTATGGTATATTCTAGTGTATTCTAGTATATTCTGGTATATCCCAGTATATTCCAGTATATTCTAGTATATCCTAGGATATTATATTATATTCTAGTATATTCTAGTATATTCTGGTATATTCTATTATATTCTAGTATATTATAGCATTTTCTGGTATATTCTAGTATATTCTAGTATATTCTAGTATATTCTAGTATATTCTATTATATTCTAGTATATTCTACGGTATTATAGTATACTCTATTATATTCTAGTATATTCTAGGATACTATGGTATACTCTAGTATATTCTAGTATATTCTAGTATATTCTAGTATATTCTAGTATATTCTAGTATATTCTAGAATATTCTGGTATATTCAAGTATATTATAGTATATTGTGGTATATCCTAGTATATTCTTGTATATTCTTGTATATTATGGTATATTCTAGTATATTCTAGTATATTCTAGGGTATTATGGTATATTCTATTATATTCTAGTATATTATAGTATATTCTGGTATATTCTAGTATATTCTAGTATACTCTGGTATATTGGGGTATATTCAAGTATATTCTGGTATATTCTAGTATATCTAGTATATTCTATTACATTCTATCATATTCTGGTATATTCTAGTATATTCTAGTATATTCTAGTATATTCTAGTATATTCGAGTATATTCTAGAATATTGTGGTATATCCTAGTATATTCTTGTATATTCTAGTATATTATGGTATATTCTAGTATATTCTAGTATACTCTTGTATATTCTAGTATATTATGGTATATTCTAGTATATTATGGTATATTCTAGTATATTCTAGGATATTATGGTATATTCTATTATATTCTAGTATATTATAGTATATTCTGGTATATTCTAGTATATTCTAGTACATTCTGGTATATTCTATTATATTCTAGTATATTCTACGGTATTATGGTATACTCTATTATATTCTAGTATATTCTAGGATATTATGGTATACTCTAGTATATTCTAGTATATTCTATTATATTCTAGTATATTATAGTATATTCTGGTATATTCTAGTATATTCTAGTATATTCTAGTATATTCTAGTATATTATAGTATATTGTGGTATATCCTAGTATATTCTTCTATATTATTGTATATTATGGTATATTCTAGTATATTCCAGTATATTCTAGGATATTATGGTATATTCTATTATATTCTATTATATTATTGTATATTCTGGTATATTCTAGTATATTCTAGTATATTCTAGTATATACTATTATATTCTAGTATATTCTACGGTATTATGGTATATTCTATTATATTCTAGTATATTCTACGGTATTATGGTATATTCTATTATATTCTAGTATATTATAGTATATTCTGGTATATTCTAGTATATTCTAGTATATTATAGTATATTCTAGTATATTATATTATATTGTGGTATATCCTAGTATATTCTTGTATATTCTTGTATATTATGGTATATTCGAGCATATTCTAGTATATTCTAGGATATTATGGTATATTCTATTATATTATAGTATATTATAGTATATTATAGTATATTCTGGTATATTCTAGAATATTATGGTATATTCTAGTGTATTCTAGTATATTCTGGTATATCCCAGTATATTCCAGTATATTCTAGTATATCCTAGGATATTATATTATATTCTAGTATATTCTAGTATATTCTGGTATATTCTATTATATTCTAGTATATTATAGCATTTTCTGGTATATTCTAGTATATTCTAGTATATTCTAGTATATTATAGTATATTCTATTATATTCTAGTATATTCTACGGTATTATGGTATACTCTATTATATTCTAGTATATTCTAGGATACTATGGTATACTCTAGTATATTCTAGTATATTCTATTATATTCTAGTATATTATAGTATATTCTGGTATATTCTGGCATATTCTAGTACATTCTGGTATATTCTATTATATTCTAGTATATTCTACGGTATTATGGTATACTCTATTATATTCTATTATATTCTAGTATATTATAGCATTTTCTGGTATATTCTAGTATATTCTAGTATATTCTAGTATATTATAGTATATTCTATTATATTCTAGTATATTCTACGGTATTATGGTATACTCTATTATATTCTAGTATATTCTAGGATACTATGGTATACTCTAGTATATTCTAGTATATTCTAGTATATTCTAGTATATTCTAGTATATTCTAGTATATTCTACGGTATTATGGTATATTCTATTATATTCTAGTATATTATAGTATATTCTGGTATATTCTAGTATATTCTAGTATATTCTAGTATATTCTAGTATATTCTAGTATATTATAGTATATTGTGGTATATCCTAGTATATTCTTGTACATTCTTGTATATTATGGTATATTCTAGTATATTCTATTATATTCTAGGATATTATGGTATAATCTAGTATATTCTGGTATATCCCAGTATATTCTAGTATATTCTAGTATATCCTAGGATATTATAGTATAATCTAGTATATTCTAGTATATTCTGGGATATTATGGTATATTCTATTATATTCTAGTATATTATAGCATATTCTGGTATATTCTAGTACATTCTGGCATATTCTAGTATATTCTAGGATATTATGGTATACTCTAGTATATTCTAGTATATTCTAGGATATTATGGTATACTCTAGTATATTCTAGTATATTCTAGTATATTCTAGTATACTCTTGTGTATTCTAGTATATTATGGTATATTCTAGTATATTCTAGTATATTCTAGGATATTATGGTATATTCTATTATATTCTAGTATATTATAGTATATTCTGGTATATTCTAGCATATTCTAGTACATTCTGGTATATTCTAGTATATTCTAGTATATTCTAGTATATACTATTATATTCTAGTATATTCTCGCTTATTATGGTATATTCTATTATATCCTAGTATATTCTTGTATATTCTAGTATATTATGGTATATTGTAGTATATTCTAGTATACTCTTGTATATTCTAGTATATTATGGTATATTCTAGTATATTCTAGTATATTCTAGGATATTATGGTATATTCTATTATATTCTAGTATATTATAGTATATTCTGGTATATTCTAAGTATATTCTAGTATATTCTAGTATATTCTAGTATATTCTAGTATATTCTATTATATTCTAGTATATTCTACGGTATTATGGTATACTCTATTATATTCTAGTATATTCTAGGATATTATGGTATACTCTAGTATATTCTAGTATATTCTAGTATATTCTACGGTATTATGGTATACTCTATTATATTCTAGTATATTCTAGGATATTATGGTATACTCTAGTATATTATAGTATATTCTGGTATATTCTAGTATATTCTAGAATATTCTTTTATATTCTAGTATATTATAGTATATTGTGGTATATCCTAGTATATTCTATTATATTATAGTATATTCTGGTATATTCTAGTATACTCTTGTATATTCTAGTATATTCTAGTATATTCTAGTATATTCTAGTATATTCTGGTATATTCTAGTAGATTCTAGTATATTCTAGTATATTCTGGTATATCCTAGTATATTCTAGTATGTTCTAGTATAATCTACGGTATTATGGTATATTCTATTATATTCTAGTGTATTCTAGGATATTATGGTATATTCTATTATATTCTAGTATATTCTACGGTATTATGGTATATTCTATTATATTCTAGTATATTATAGTATATTCTGGTATATTTCTAGTATATTCTAGAATATTCTGGTATATTCTAGTATATTATTGTATATTGTGGTATATCCTAGTATATTCTTGTATATTCTTGTATATTATGGTATATTCTAGTATATTCTAGTATATTCTAGGGTATTATGGTATATTCTATTATATTCTAGTATATTCTAGTATATTCTGGTATATTCTAGTATATTCTGGTATATTGTGGTATATTCAAGTATATTCTGGTATATTCTAGTATATCTAGTATATTCTATTACATTCTATCATATTCTGGTATATTCTAGTATATTCTAGTATATTCTAGTATATTCTAGTATATTCGAGTATATTCTAGAATATTGTGGTATATCCTAGTATATTCTTGTATATTCTAGTATATTATGGTATATTCTAGTATATTCTAGTATATTCTAGTATATTCTAGTATATTCTAGGATATTATGGTATATTCTATTATATTCTAGTATATTATAGTATATTCTGGTATATTCTGGCATATTCTAGTACATTCTGGTATATTCTATTATATTCTAGTATATTCAAGTATATTCTAGTATATTCTAGGATATTATGGTATACTCTAGTATATTCCAGTATATTCTATTATATTCTAGTATATTATAGTATATTCTGGTATATTCTAGTATATTCTAGTATATTCTAGTATATTCTAGTATATTATAGTATATTGTGGTATATCCTAGTATATTCTTGTATATTATTGTATATTATGGTATATTCTAGTATATTCCAGTATATTCTAGGATATTATGGTATATTCTATTATATTCTATTATATTATTGTATATTCTGGTATATTCTAGTATATTCTAGTATATTCTAGTATATACTATATATTCTAGTATATTCTACGGTATTATGGTATATTCTATTATATTCTAGTATATTCTACGGTATTATGGTATATTCTATTATATTCTAGTATATTCTAGTATATTATAGTATATTCTGGTATATTCTAGTATATTCTAGTATATTATAGTATATTCTAGTATATTATAGTATATTGTGGTATGTCCTAGTATATTCTTGTATATTCTTGTATATTATGGTATATTCGAGCATATTCTAGTATATTCTAGGATATTATGGTATATTCTATTATATTATAGTATATTATAGTATATTATAGTATATTCTGGTATATTCTAGAATATTATGGTATATTCTAGTATATTCTAGTATATTCTGGTATATCCCAGTATATTCCAGTATATTCTAGTATATCCTAGGATATTATATTATATTCTAGTATATTCTAGTATATTCTGGTATATTCTATTATATTCTAGTATATTATAGCATTTTCTGGTATATTCTAGTATATTCTAGTATATTCTAGTATATTCTAGTATATTCTATTATATTCTAGTATATTCTACGGTATTATGGTATACTCTATTATATTCTATTATATTCTAGTATATTCTAGGATACTATGGTATACTCTAGTATATTCTAGTATATTCTAGTATATTCTAGTATATTCTAGTATATTCTACGGTATTATGGTATATTCTATATATTCTAGTATATTCTATTATATTATATTATATTCTATTATATTCTAGTATATTCTACGGTATTATGGTATATTCTATTATATTCTAGTATATTATAGTATATTCTGGTATATTCTAGTATATTCTAGTATATTCTAGTATATTCTAATATATTATAGTATATTGTGGTATATCCTAGTATATTCTTGTATATTCTTGTATATTATGGTATATTCTAGTATATTCTAGTATATGCTAGGATATTATGGTATAATCTATTATATTCTAGTATATTATAGTATATTCTGGTATATTCTAGTATATTCTAGTACATTCTGGTATATTCTAGTATATTCTAGTATATTCTAGTATATACTATTATATTCTAGTATATTCTACGGTATTATGGTATATTCTATTATATTCTAGTATATTATAGTATATTCTGGTATATTCTAGTATATTCTAGTATATTCTAGTATATTCTAGTATATTATAGTATATTGTGGTATATCCTAGTATATTCTTGTATATTCTTGTATATTATGGTATATTCTAGTATATTCTAGTATATTCTAGGATATTATGGTATATTCTATTATATTATAGTATATTCTGGTATATCCCAGTATATTCTAGTATATTCTAGTATATCCTAGGATATTATAGTATAATCTAGTATATTCTAGTATATTCTAGGATATTATGGTATATTCTATTATATTCTAGTATATTCTAGTATATTCTGGTATATTCTAGTACATTCTGGCATATTCTAGTATATTCTAGGATATTATGGTATATTCTAGTATATTCTAGTATATTCTAGGATATTATGGTATACTCTAGTATATTCTAGTATATTCTAGTATATTCTAGTATATTCTAGTATATTCTAGTATATTATGGTATATTCTAGTATATTCTAGTATATTCTAGTATATTCTAGGATATTATGGTATATTCTATTATATTCTAGTATATTATAGTATATTCTGGTATATTCTAGCATATTCTAGTACATTCTGGTATATTCTAGTATATTCTAGTATATTCTAGTATATACTATTATATTCTAGTATATTCTACGGTATTATGGTATATTCTATTATATGCTAGTATATTCTTGTATTTTCTAGTATATTATGGTATATTCTAGTATATTCTAGTATATTCTAGTATATTCTAGTATATTATGGTATATTCTAGTATATTCTAGTATATTCTAGGATATTATGGTATATTCTATTATATTCTAGTATATTATAGTATATTCTGGTATATTCTAGCATATTCTAGTACATTCTGGTATATTCTAGTATATTCTAGTATATTCTAGTATATTCTATTATATTCTAGTATATTCTACGGTATTATGGTATACTCTATTATATTCTAGTATATTCTAGGATATTATGGTATACTCTAGTATATTCTAGTATATTCTAGGATATTATGGTATACTCTATTATATTCTAGTATATTCTAGGATATTATGGTATACTCTAGTATATTATAGTATATTCTGGTATATTCTAGTATATTCTAGAATATTCTTTTATATTCTAGTATATTATAGTATATTGTGGTATATCCTAGTATATTCTATTATATTATAGTATATTCTGGTATATTCTAGTATACTCTTGTATATTCTAGTATATTCTAGTATATTCTAGTATATTCTAGTATATTCTGGTATATTCTAGTAGATTCTAGTATATTCTAGTATATTCTGGTATATCCTAGTATATTCTAGTATGTTCTAGTATAATCTACGGTATTATGGTATATTCTATTATATTCTAGTGTATTCTAGGATATTATGGTATATTCTATTATATTCTAGTATATTCTACGGTATTATGGTATATTCTATTATATTCTAGTATATTATAGTATATTCTGGTATATTCTAGTATATTCTAGAATATTCTGGTATATTCTAGTATATTATAGTATATTGTGGTATATCCTAGTATATTCTTGTATATTCTTGTATATTATGGTATATTCTAGTATATTCTAGTATATTCTAGGGTATTATGGTATATTCTATTATATTCTAGTATATTATAGTATATTCTGGTATATTCTAGTATATTCTAGTATACTCTGGTATATTGTGGTATATTCAAGTATATTCTGGTATATTCTAGTATATCTAGTATATTCTATTACATTCTATCATATTCTGGTATATTCTAGTATATTCTAGTATATTCTAGTATATTCTAGTATATTCGAGTATATTCTAGAATATTGTGGTATATCCTAGTATATTCTTGTATATTCTAGTATATTATGGTATATTCTAGTATATTCTAGTATACTCTTGTATATTCTAGTATATTCTAGGATATTATGGTATATTCTATTATATTCTAGTATATTATAGTATATTCTGGTATATTCTGGCATATTCTAGTACATTCTGGTATATTCTATTATATTCTAGTATATTCTACGGTATTATGGTATACTCTATTATATTCTAGTATATTCTAGGATATTATGGTATACTCTAGTATATTCTAGTATATTCTATTATATTCTAGTATATTATAGTATATTCTGGTATATTCTAGTATATTCTAGTATATTCTAGTATATTCTAGTATATTATAGTATATTGTGGTATATCCTAGTATATTCTTGTATATTATTGTATATTATGGTATATTCTAGTATATTCCAGTATATTCTAGGATATTATGGTATATTCTATTATATTCTATTATATTATTGTATATTCTGGTATATTCTAGTATATTCTAGTATATTCTAGTATATACTATTATATTCTAGTATATTCTACGGTATTATGGTATATTCTATTATATTCTAGTATATTCTACGGTATTATGGTATATTCTATTATATTCTAGTATATTATAGTATATTCTGGTATATTCTAGTATATTCTAGTATATTATAGTATATTCTAGTATATTATAGTATATTGTGGTATATCCTAGTATATTCTTGTATATTCTTGTATATTATGGTATATTCGAGCATATTCTAGTATATTCTAGGTTATTATGGTATATTCTATTATATTATAGTATATTATAGTATATTATAGTATATTCTGGTATATTCTAGAATATTATGGTATATTCTAGTGTATTCTAGTATATTCTGGTATATCCCAGTATATTCCAGTATATTCTAGTATATCCTAGGATATTATATTATATTCTAGTATATTCTAGTATATTCTGGTATATTCTATTATATTCTAGTATATTATAGCATTTTCTGGTATATTCTAGTATATTCTAGTATATTCTAGTATATTCTAGTATATTCTATTATATTCTAGTATATTCTACGGTATTATGGTATACTCTATTATATTCTAGTATATTCTAGGATACTATGGTATACTCTAGTATATTCTAGTATATTCTAGTATATTCTAGTATATTCTAGTATATTCTAGTATATTCTACGGTATTATGGTATATTCTATTATATTCTAGTATATTCTATTATATTATATTATATTCTATTATATTCTAGTATATTCTACGGTATTATGGTATATTCTATTATATTCTAGTATATTATAGTATATTCTGGTATATTCTAGTATATTCTAGTATATTCTAGTATATTCTAATATATTATAGTATATTGTGGTATATCCTAGTATATTCTTGTATATTCTTGTATATTATGGTATATTCTAGTATATTCTAGTATATGCTAGGATATTATGGTATAATCTATTATATTCTAGTATATTATAGTATATTCTGGTATATTCTAGTATATTCTAGTACATTCTGGTATATTCTAGTATATTCTAGTATATTCTAGTATATACTATTATATTCTAGTATATTCTACGGTATTATGGTATATTCTATTATATTCTAGTATATTATAGTATATTCTGGTATATTCTAGTATATTCTAGTATATTCTAGTATATTCTAGTATATTATAGTATATTGTGGTATATCCTAGTATATTCTTGTATATTCTTGTATATTATGGTATATTCTAGTATATTCTAGTATATTCTAGGATATTATGGTATATTCTATTATATTATAGTATATTCTGGTATATCCCAGTATATTCTAGTATATTCTAGTATATCCTAGGATATTATAGTATATTCTAGTATATTCTAGTATATTCTAGGATATTATGGTATATTCTATTATATTCTAGTATATTATAGGATATTCTGGTATATTCTAGTACATTCTGGCATATTCTAGTATATTCTAGGATATTATGGTATACTCTAGTATATTCTAGTATATTCTAGGATATTATGGTATACTCTAGTATATTCTAGTATATTCTAGTATATTCTAGTATACTCTTGTGTATTCTAGTATATTATGGTATATTCTAGTATATTCTAGTATATTCTAGGATATTATGGTATATTCTATTATATTCTAGTATATTATAGTATATTCTGGTATATTCTAGCATATTCTAGTACATTCTGGTATATTCTAGTATATTCTAGTATATTCTAGTATATACTATTATATTCTAGTATATTCTACGGTATTATGGTATATTCTATTATATGCTAGTATATTCTTGTGTATTCTAGTATATTATGGTATATTCTAGTATATTCTAGTATACTCTTGTATATTCTAGTATATTATGGTATATTCTAGTATATTCTAGTATATTCTAGGATATTATGGTATATTCTATTATATTCTAGTATATTATAGTATATTCTGGTATATTCTAGCATATTCTAGTACATTCTGGTATATTCTAGTATATTCTAGTATATTCTAGTATATTCTATTATATTCTAGTATATTCTACGGTATTATGGTATACTCTATTATATTCTAGTATATTCTAGGATATTATGGTATACTCTAGTATATTCTATTATATTCTAGTATATTCTACGGTATTATGGTATACTCTATTATATTCTAGTATATTCTAGGATATTATGGTATACTCTAGTATATTATAGTATATTCTGGTATATTCTAGTATATTCTAGAATATTCTTTTATATTCTAGTATATTATAGTATATTGTGGTATATCCTAGTATATTCTATTATATTATAGTATATTCTGGTATATTCTAGTATACTCTTGTATATTCTAGTATATTCTAGTATATTCTAGTATATTCTAGTATATTCTGGTATATTCTAGTAGATTCTAGTATATTCTAGTATATTCTGGTATATCCTAGTATATTCTAGTATGTTCTAGTATATTCTACGGTATTATGGTATATTCTATTATATTCTAGTGTATTCTAGGATATTATGGTATACTCTAGTATATTCTAGTATATTCTAGTATATTCTAGTATATTCTAGTATATTCTAGTATATTCTAGTATATTCTACGGTATTATGGTATATTCTATTATATTCTAGTATATTCTAGGATATTATGGTATATTCTATTATATTCTAGTATATTCTACGGTATTATGGTATATTCTATTATATTCTAGTATATTATAGTATATTCTGGTATATTCTAGTATATTCTAGAATATTCTGGTATATTCTAGTATATTATAGTATATTGTGGTATATCCTAGTATATTCTTGTATATTCTTGTATATTATGGTATATTCTAGTATATTCTAGTATATTCTAGGGTATTATGGTATATTCTATTATATTCTAGTATATTATAGTATATTCTGGTATATTCTAGTATATTCTAGTATATTCTGGTATATTGTGGTATATTCAAGTATATTCTGGTATATTCTAGTATATCTAGTATATTCTATTACATTCTATCATATTCTGGTATATTCTAGTATATTCTAGTATATTCTAGTATATTCTAGTATGTTCTAGTATATTCTTGTATATTCTAGTATATTATGGTATATTCTAGTATATTCTAGTATATTCTAGTATATTCTAGTATATTATGGTATATTCTAGTATATTCTAGGATATTATGGTATATTCTATTATATTCTAGTATATTATAGTATATTCTGGTATATTCTAGTATATTCTAGTACATTCTGGTATATTCTATTATATTCTAGTATATTCTACGGTATTATGGTATACTCTATTATATTCTAGTATATTCTATTATATTATGGTATACTCTAGTATATTCTAGTATATTCTATTATATTCTAGTATATTATAGTATATTCTGGTATATTCTAGTATATTCTAGTATATTCTAGTATATTCTAGTATATTATAGTATGTTGTGGTATATCCTAGTATATTCTTGTATATTATTGTATATTATGGTATATTCTAGTATATTCCAGTATATTCTAGGATATTATGGTATATTCTATTATATTCTAGTATATTATAGTATATTCTGGTATATTCTAGTATATTCTATTATATTCTAGTATATTATAGTATATTGTGGTATATCCTAGTATATTCTAGTATATTATAGTATATTCTGGTATATTCTAGTATACTCTCGTATATTCTAGTATATTCTAGTATATTCTAGTATATTCTAGTATATTCTGGTATATTCTAGTAGATTCTAGTATATTCTAGTATATTCTGGTATATCCTAGTATATTCTAGTATGTTCTAGTATAATCTACGGTATTATGGTATATTCTATTATATTCTAGTATATTCTAGGATATTATGGTATACTCTAGTATATTCTAGTATATTCTAGTATATTCTAGTATATTCTAGTATATTCTAGTATATTCTAGTATATTCTAGTATATTCTACGGTATTATGGTATATTCTATTATATTCTAGTATATTCTAGGATATTATGGTATATTCTATTATATTCTAGTATATTCTACGGTATTATGGTATATTCTATTATATTCTAGTATATTATAGTATATTCTGGTATATTCTAGTATATTCTAGAATATTCTGGTATATTCTAGTATATTATAGTATATTGTGGTATATCCTAGTATATTCTTGTATATTCTTGTATATTATGGTATATTCTAGTATATTCTAGTATATTCTAGGGTATTATGGTATATTCTATTATATTCTAGTATATTATAGTATATTCTGGTATATTCTAGTATATTCTAGTATATTCTGGTATATTGTGGTATATTCAAGTATATTCTGGTATATTCTAGTATATTCTAGTATATTCTGGTATATTGTGGTATATTCAAGTATATTCTGGTATATTCTAGTATATCTAGTATATTCTATTACATTCTATCATATTCTGGTATATTCTAGTATATTCTAGTATATTCTAGTATATTCTATTATATTCTAGTATATTCTAGGATATTATGGTATATCCTAGTATATTCTTGTATATTCTAGTATATTATGGTATATTCTAGTATATTCTAGTATATTCTTGTATATTCTAGTATATTATGGTATATTCTAGTATATTCTAGGATATTATGGTATATTCTATTATATTCTAGTATATTATAGTATATTCTGGTATATTCTAGCATATTCTAGTACATTCTGGTATATTCTATTATATTCTAGTATATTCTACGGTATTATGGTATATTCTATTATATTCTAGTATATTCTAGGATATTATGGTATACTCTAGTATATTCTAGTATATTCTATTATATTCTAGTATATTATAGTATATTCTGGTATATTCTAGTATATTCTAGTATATTCTAGTATATTCTAGTATATTATGGTATATCCTAGTATATTCTTGTATATTATTGTATATTATGGTATATTCTAGTATATTCCAGTATATTCTAGGATATTATGGTATATTCTATTATATTCTAGTATATTATAGTATATTCTGGTATATTCTAGTATATTCTAGAATATTCTTTTATATTCTAGTATATTATAGTATATTGTGGTATATCCTAGTATATTCTAGTATATTCTAGTATATTCTGGTATATTCTAGTATACTCTAGTAGATTCTAGTATATTCTAGTATATTCTGGTATATCCTAGTATATTCTAGTATGTTCTAGTATATTCTACGGTATTATGGTATATTCTATTATATTCTAGTATATTCTAGGATATTATGGTATATTCTATTATATTCTAGTATATTCTACGGTATTATGGTATATTCTATTATATTCTAGTATATTATAGTATATTCTGGTATATTGTAGTATATTCTAGTATATTCTGGTATATTCTAGTATATTATAGTATATTGTGGTATATCCTAGTATATTCTTGTATATTCTTGTATATTATGGTATATTCTAGTATATTCTAGTATATTCTAGGGTATTATGGTATATTCTATTATATTCTAGTATATTATAGTATATTCTGGTATATTCTAGTATATTCTAGTATATTCTGGTATATTGTGGTATATTCAAGTATATTCTGGTATATTCTAGTATATCTAGTATATTCTATTACATTCTATCATATTCTGGTATATTCTAGTATATTCTAGTATATTCTAGTATATTCTAGTATATTCTAGTATATTCTAGGATATTATGGTATATCCTAGTATATTCTTGTATATTCTAGTATATTATGGTATATTCTAGTATATTCTAGTATATTCTAGTATATTCTAGTATATTATGGTATATTCTAGTATATTCTAGGATATTATGGTATATTCTATTATATTCTAGTATATTATAGTATATTCTGGTATATTCTAGTATATTCTAGTACATTCTGGTATATTCTATTATATTCTAGTATATTCTACGGTATTATGGTATACTCTATTATATTCTAGTATATTCTAGGATATTATGGTATACTCTAGTATATTCTAGTATATTCTATTATATTCTAGTATATTATAGTATATTCTGGTATATTCTAGTATATTCTAGTATATTCTAGTATATTCTAGTATATTATAGTATGTTGTGGTATATCCTAGTATATTCTTGTATATTATTGTATATTATGGTATATTCTAGTATATTCCAGTATATTCTAGGATATTATGGTATATTCTATTATATTCTAGTATATTATAGTATATTCTGGTATATTCTAGTATATTCTAGTATATTCTAGTATATTCTAGTATATTCTAGTATATTCTACGGTATTATGGTATATTCTATTATATTCTAGTATATTCTACGGTATTATGGTATATTCTATTATATTCTAGTATATTCTACGGTATTATGGTATATTCTATTATATTCTAGTATATTATAGTATATTCTGGTATATTCTAGTATATTCTAGTATATTATAGTATATTCTAGTATATTATAGTATATTGTGGTATATCCTAGTATATTCTTGTATATTCTTGTATATTATGGTATATTCGAGCATATTCTAGTATATTCTAGGATATTATGGTATATTCTATTATATTATAGTATATTATAGTATATTATAGTATATTCTGGTATATTCTAGAATATTATGGTATATTCTAGTATATTCTAGTATATTCTGGTATATCCCAGTATATTCCAGTATATTCTAGTATATCCTAGGATATTATATTATATTCTAGTATATTCTAGTATATTCTGGTATATTCTGGTATATTCTATTATATTCTAGTATATTATAGCATTTTCTGGTATATTCTAGTATATTCTAGTATATTCTAGTATATTCTAGTATATTCTATTATATTCTATTATATTCTACGGTATTATGGTATACTCTATTATATTCTAGTATATTCTAGGATACTATGGTGTACTCTGGTATATTCTAGTATATTCTAGTATATTCTAGTATATTCTAGTATATTCTAGTATATTCTAGGATATTATGGTATATTCTATTATATTCTAGTATATTCTACGGTATTATGGTATATTCTATTATATTCTAGTATATTATAGTATATTCTGGTATATTCTAGTATATTCTAGAATATTCTGGTATATTCTAGTATATTATAGTATATTGTGGTATATCCTAGTATATTCTTGTATATTCTTGTATATTATGGTATATTCTAGTATATTCTAGTATATTCTAGGGTATTATGGTATATTCTATTATATTCTAGTATATTATAGTATATTCTGGTATATTCTAGTATATTCTAGTATATTCTGGTATATTGTGGTATATTCAAGTATATTCTGGTATATTCTAGTATATTCTAGTATATTCTGGTATATTGTGGTATATTCAAGTATATTCTGGTATATTCTAGTATATCTAGTATATTCTATTACATTCTATCATATTCTGGTATATTCTAGTATATTCTAGTATATTCTAGTATATTCTAGTATATTCGAGTATATTCTAGAATATTGTGGTATATCCTAGTATATTCTTGTATATTCTAGTATATTATGGTATATTCTAGTATATTCTAGTATATTCTTGTATATTCTAGTATATTATGGTATATTCTAGTATATTCTAGGATATTATGGTATATTCTATTATATTCTAGTATATTATAGTATATTCTGGTATATTCTTGTATATTCTAGTACATTCTGGTATATTCTATTATATTCTAGTATATTCTACGGTATTATGGTATACTCTATTATATTCTAGTATATTCTAGGATATTATGGTATACTCTAGTATATTCTAGTATATTCTATTATATTCTAGTATATTATAGTATATTCTGGTATATTCTAGTATATTCTAGTATATTCTAGTATATTCTAGTATATTATAGTATATTGTGGTATATCCTAGTATATTCTTGTATATTCTTGTATATTATGGTATATTCTAGTATATTCCAGTATATTCTAGGATATTATGGTATATTCTATTATATTCTAGTATATTATAGTATATTCTGGTATATTCTAGTATATTCTAGAATATTCTTTTATATTCTAGTATATTATAGTATATTGTGGTATATTCTAGTATATTCTATTATATTATAGTATATTCTGGTATATTCTAGTATACTCTAGTAGATTCTAGTATATTCTAGTATATTCTGGTATATCCTAGTATATTCTAGTATATTCTAGTATATTCTACGGTATTATGGTATATTCTATTATATTCTAGTATATTCTAGGATATTATGGTATATTCTATTATATTCTAGTATATTCTACGGTATTATGGTATATTCTATTATATTCTAGTATATTATAGTATATTCTGGTATATTCTAGTATATTCTAGAATATTGTGGTATATTCTATTATATTCTAGTATATTATAGTATATTGTGGTATATCCTAGTATATTCTTGTATATTCTTGTATATTATGGTATATTCTAGTATATTCTAGTATATTCTAGGGTATTATGGTATATTCTATTATATTCTAGTATATTATAGTATATTCTGGTATATTCTAGTATATTCTAGTATATTCTGGTATATTGTGGTATATTCAAGTATATTCTGGTATATTCTAGTATATCTAGTATATTCTATTACATTCTATCATATTCTGGTATATTCTAGTATATTCTAGTATATTCTAGTATATTCTAGTATATTCTAGTATATTCTAGGATATTATGGTATATTCTAGTATATTCTTGTATATTCTAGTATATTATGGTATATTCTAGTATATTCTAGTATATTCTAGTATATTCTAGTATATTATGGTATATTCTAGTATATTCTAGGATATTATGGTATATTCTATTATATTCTAGTATATTATAGTATATTCTGGTATATTCTAGTATATTCTAGTACATTCTGGTATATTCTATTATATTCTAGTATATTCTACGGTATTATGGTATACTCTATTATATTCTAGTATATTCTATTATATTATGGTATACTCTAGTATATTCTAGTATATTCTATTATATTCTAGTATATTATAGTATATTCTGGTATATTCTAGTATATTCTAGTATATTCTAGTATATTCTAGTATATTATAGTATATTGTGGTATATCCTAGTATATTCTTGTATATTATTGTATATTATGGTATATTCTAGTATATTCCAGTATATTCTAGGATATTATGGTATATTCTATTATATTCTAGTATATTATAGTATATTCTGGTATATTCTAGTATATTCTAGTATATTATAGTATATTGTGGTATATCCTAGTATATTCTATTATATTATAGTATATTCTGGTATATTCTAGTATACTCTCGTATATTCTAGTATATTCTAGTATATTCTAGTATATTCTAGTATATTCTGGTATATTCTAGTAGATTCTAGTATATTCTAGTATATTCTGGTATATCCTAGTATATTCTAGTATGTTCTAGTATATTCTACGGTATTATGGTATATTCTATTATATTCTAGTATATTCTAGGATATTATGGTATACTCTAGTATATTCTAGTATATTCTAGTATATTCTAGTATATTCTAGTATATTCTAGTATATTCTAGTATATTCTAGTATATTCTACGGTATTATGGTATATTCTATTATATTCTAGTATATTCTAGGATATTATGGTATATTCTATTATATTCTAGTATATTCTACGGTATTATGGTATATTCTATTATATTCTAGTATATTATAGTATATTCTGGTATATTCTAGTATATTCTAGAATATTCTGGTATATTCTAGTATATTATAGTATATTGTGGTATATCCTAGTATATTCTTGTATATTCTTGTATATTATGGTATATTCTAGTATATTCTAGTATATTCTAGGATATTATGGTATATTCTATTATATTCTAGTATATTATAGTATATTCTGGTATATTCTAGTATATTCTAGTATATTCTGGTATATTGTGGTATATTCAAGTATATTCTGGTATATTCTAGTATATTCTAGTATATTCTGGTATATTGTGGTATATTCAAGTATATTCTGGTATATTCTAGTATATCTAGTATATTCTATTACATTCTATCATATTCTGGTATATTCTAGTATATTCTAGTATATTCTAGTATATTCTAGTATGTTCTAGTATATTCTTGTATATTCTAGTATATTATGGTATATTCTAGTATATTCTAGTATATTCTTGTATATTCTAGTATATTATGGTATATTCTAGTATATTCTAGGATATTATGGTATATTCTATTATATTCTAGTATATTATAGTATATTCTGGTATATTCTTGTATATTCTAGTACATTCTGGTATATTCTATTATATTCTAGTATATTCTACGGTATTATGGTATACTCTATTATATTCTAGTATATTCTAGGATATTATGGTATACTCTAGTATATTCTAGTATATTCTATTATATTCTAGTATATTATAGTATATTCTGGTATATTCTAGTATATTCTAGTATATTCTAGTATATTCTAGTATATTATGGTATATCCTAGTATATTCTTGTATATTATTGTATATTATGGTATATTCTAGTATATTCCAGTATATTCTAGGATATTATGGTATATTCTATTATATTCTAGTATATTATAGTATATTCTGGTATATTCTAGTATATTCTATTATATTCTAGTATATTATAGTATATTGTGGTATATCCTAGTATATTCTATTATATTATAGTATATTCTGGTATATTCTAGTATACTCTAGTAGATTCTAGTATATTCTAGTATATTCTGGTATATCCTAGTATATTCTAGTATATTCTAGTATATTCTACGGTATTATGGTATATTCTATTATATTCTAGTATATTCTAGGATATTATGGTATATTCTATTATATTCTAGTATATTCTACGGTATTATGGTATATTCTATTATATTCTAGTATATTATAGTATATTCTGGTATATTGTAGTATATTCTAGTATATTCTGGTATATTCTAGTATATTATAGTATATTGTGGTATATCCTAGTATATTCTTGTATATTCTTGTATATTATGGTATATTCTAGTATATTCTAGTATATTCTAGGGTATTATGGTATATTCTATTATATTCTAGTATATTATAGTATATTCTGGTATATTCTAGTATATTCTAGTATATTCTGGTATATTGTGGTATATTCAAGTATATTCTGGTATATTCTAGTATATCTAGTATATTCTATTACATTCTATCATATTCTGGTATATTCTAGTATATTCTAGTATATTCTAGTATATTCTAGTATATTCTAGGATATTATGGTATATTCTAGTATATTCTTGTATATTCTAGTATATTATGGTATATTCTAGTATATTCTAGTATATTCTTGTATATTCTAGTATATTATGGTATATTCTAGTATATTCTAGGATATTATGGTATATTCTATTATATTCTAGTATATTATAGTATATTCTGGTATATTCTAGTATATTCTAGTACATTCTGGTATATTCTATTATATTCTAGTATATTCTACGGTATTATGGTATACTCTATTATATTCTAGTATATTCTAGGATATTATGGTATACTCTAGTATATTCTAGTATATTCTATTATATTCTAGTATATTATAGTATATTCTGGTATATTCTAGTATATTCTAGTATATTCTAGTATATTCTAGTATATTATAGTATGTTGTGGTATATCCTAGTATATTCTTGTATATTATTGTATATTATGGTATATTCTAGTATATTCCAGTATATTCTAGGATATTATGGTATATTCTATTATATTCTAGTATATTATAGTATATTCTGGTATATTCTAGTATATTCTAGTATATTCTAGTATATTCTAGTATATTCTAGTATATTCTACGGTATTATGGTATATTCTATTATATTCTAGTATATTCTACGGTATTATGGTATATTCTATTATATTCTAGTATATTCTACGGTATTATGGTATATTCTATTATATTCTAGTATATTATAGTATATTCTGGTATATTCTAGTATATTCTAGTATATTATAGTATATTCTAGTATATTATAGTATATTGTGGTATATCCTAGTATATTCTTGTATATTCTTGTATATTATGGTATATTCGAGCATATTCTAGTATATTCTAGGATATTATGGTATATTCTATTATATTATAGTATATTATAGTATATTATAGTATATTCTGGTATATTCTAGAATATTATGGTATATTCTAGTATATTCTAGTATATTCTGGTATATCCCAGTATATTCCAGTATATTCTAGTATATCCTAGGATATTATATTATATTCTAGTATATTCTAGTATATTCTGGTATATTCTGGTATATTCTATTATATTCTAGTATATTATAGCATTTTCTGGTATATTCTAGTATATTCTAGTATATTCTAGTATATTCTAGTATATTCTATTATATTCTAGTATATTCTACGGTATTATGGTATACTCTATTATATTCTAGTATATTCTAGGATACTATGGTGTACTCTGGTATATTCTAGTATATTCTAGTATATTCTAGTATATTCTAGTATATCTAGTATATTCTAGGATATTATGGTATATTCTATTATATTCTAGTATATTCTACGGTATTATGGTATATTCTATTATATTCTAGTATATTATAGTATATTCTGGTATATTCTAGTATATTCTAGAATATTCTGTATATTCTAGTATATTATAGTATATTGTGGTATATCCTAGTATATTCTTGTATATTCTTGTATATTATGGTATATTCTAGTATATTCTAGTATATTCTAGGGTATTATGGTATATTCTATTATATTCTAGTATATTATAGTATATTCTGGTATATTCTAGTATATTCTAGTATATTCTGGTATATTGTGGTATATTCAAGTATATTCTGGTATATTCTAGTATATTCTAGTATATTCTGGTATATTGTGGTATATTCAAGTATATTCTGGTATATTCTAGTATATCTAGTATATTCTATTACATTCTATCATATTCTGGTATATTCTAGTATATTCTAGTATATTCTAGTATATTCTAGTATATTCGAGTATATTCTAGAATATTGTGGTATATCCTAGTATATTCTTGTATATTCTAGTATATTATGGTATATTCTAGTATATTCTAGTATATTCTAGTATATTCTAGTATATTATGGTATATTCTAGTATATTCTAGGATATTATGGTATATTCTATTATATTCTAGTATATTATAGTATATTCTGGTATATTCTATTATATTCTAGTACATTCTGGTATATTCTATTATATTCTAGTATATTCTACGGTATTATGGTATACTCTATTATATTCTAGTATATTCTAGGATATTATGGTATACTCTAGTATATTCTAGTATATTCTATTATATTCTAGTATATTATAGTATATTCTGGTATATTCTAGTATATTCTAGTATATTCTAGTATATTCTAGTATATTATAGTATGTTGTGGTATATCCTAGTATATTCTTGTATATTATTGTATATTATGGTATATTCTAGTATATTCTAGTATATTCTAGGATATTATGGTATATTCTATTATATTCTAGTATATTATAGTATATTCTGGTATATTCTAGTATATTCTAGTATATTATAGTATATTGTGGTATATCCTAGTATATTCTATTATATTATAGTATATTCTGGTATATTCTAGTATACTCTAGTAGATTCTAGTATATTCTAGTATATTCTGGTATATCCTAGTATATTCTAGTATATTCTAGTATATTCTACGGTATTATGGTATATTCTATTATATTCTAGTATATTCTAGGATATTATGGTATATTCTATTATATTCTAGTATATTCTACGGTATTATGGTATATTCTATTATATTCTAGTATATTATAGTATATTCTGGTATATTCTAGTATATTCTAGAATATTCTGGTATATTCTAGTATATTATAGTATATTGTGGTATATCCTAGTATATTCTTGTATATTCTTGTATATTATGGTATATTCTAGTATATTCTAGTATATTCTAGGATATTATGGTATATTCTATTATATTCTAGTATATTATAGTATATTCTGGTATATTCTAGTATATTCTAGTATATTCTGGTATATTGTGGTATATTCAAGTATATTCTGGTATATTCTAGTATATCTAGTATATTCTATTACATTCTATCATATTCTGGTATATTCTAGTATATTCTAGTATATTCTAGTATATTCTAGTATATTCTAGTATATTCTAGTATATTCTAGTATATTCTTGTATATTCTAGTATATTATGGTATATTCTAGTATATTCTAGTATATTCTTGTATATTCTAGTATATTATGGTATATTCTAGTATATTCTAGGATATTATGGTATATTCTATTATATTCTAGTATATTATAGTATATTCTGGTATATTCTATTATATTCTAGTACATTCTGGTATATTCTATTATATTCTAGTATATTCTACGGTATTATGGTATACTCTATTATATTCTAGTATATTCTAGGATATTATGGTATACTCTAGTATATTCTAGTATATTCTATTATATTCTAGTATATTATAGTATATTCTGGTATATTCTAGTATATTCTAGTATATTCTAGTATATTCTAGTATATTATAGTATATTGTGGTATATCCTAGTATATTCTTGTATATTATTGTATATTATGGTATATTCTAGTATATTCCAGTATATTCTAGGATATTATGGTATATTCTATTATATTCTAGTATATTATAGTATATTCTGGTATATTCTAGTATATTCTAGTATATTCTAGTATATACTATTATATTCTAGTATATTCTACGGTATTATGGTATATTCTATTATATTCTAGTATATTCTACGGTATTATGGTATATTCTATTATATTCTAGTATATTCTACGGTATTATGGTATATTCTATTATATTCTAGTATATTATAGTATATTCTGGTATATTCTAGTATATTCTAGTATATTATAGTATATTCTAGTATATTATAGTATATTGTGGTATATCCTAGTATATTCTTGTATATTCTTGTATATTATGGTATATTCGAGCATATTCTAGTATATTCTAGGATATTATGGTATATTCTATTATATTATAGTATATTATAGTATATTATAGTATATTCTGGTATATTCTAGAATATTATGGTATATTCTAGTATATTCTAGTATATTCTGGTATATCCCAGTATATTCCAGTATATTCTAGTATATCCTAGGATATTATATTATATTCTAGTATATTCTAGTATATTCTGGTATATTCTGGTATATTCTATTATATTCTAGTATATTATAGCATTTTCTGGTATATTCTAGTATATTCTAGTATATTCTAGTATATTCTAGTATATTCTATTATATTCTATTATATTCTACGGTATTATGGTATACTCTATTATATTCTAGTATATTCTAGGATACTATGGTGTACTCTGGTATATTCTAGTATATTCTAGTATATTCTAGTATATTCTAGTATATTCTAGTATATTCTACGGTATTATGGTATACTCTATTATATTCTAGTATATTCTAGGATATTATATTATATTCTATTATATTCTAGTATATTCTACGGTATTATGGTATATTCTATTATATTCTAGTATATTATAGTATATTCTGGTATATTCTAGTATATTCTAGTATATTCTAGTATATTCTAATATATTATAGTATATTGTGGTATATCCTAGTATATTCTTGTATATTCTTGTATATTATGGTATATTCTAGTATATTCTAGTATATGCTAGGATATTATGGTATAATCTATTATATTCTAGTATATTATAGTATATTCTGGTATATTCTAGTATATTCTAGTACATTCTGGTATATTCTAGTATATTCTAGTATATTCTAGTATATACTATTATATTCTAGTATATTCTACGGTATTATGGTATATTCTATTATATTCTAGTATGTTATAGTATATTCTGGTATATTCTAGTATATTCTAGTATATTCTAGTATATTCTAGTATATTATAGTATATTGTGGTATATCCTAGTATATTCTTGTACATTCTTGTATATTATGGTATATTCTAGTATATTCTATTATATTCTAGGATATTATGGTATATTCTATTATATTATAGTATATTCTGGTATATCCCAGTATATTCTAGTATATTCTAGTATATCCTAGGATATTATAGTATAATCTAGTATATTCTAGTATATTCTGGGATATTATGGTATATTCTATTATATTCTAGTATATTATAGCATATTCTGGTATATTCTAGTACATTCTGGCATATTCTAGTATATTCTAGGATATTATGGTATTCTCTAGTATATTCTAGTATATTCTAGGATATTATGGTATACTCTAGTATATTCTAGTATATTCTAGTATATTCTAGTATACTCTTGTGTATTCTAGTATATTATGGTATATTCTAGTATATTCTAGTATATTCTAGGATATTATGGTATATTCTATTATATTCTAGTATATTATAGTATATTCTGGTATATTCTAGCATATTCTAGTACATTCTGGTATATTCTAGTATATTCTAGTATATTCTAGTATATACTATTATATTCTAGTATATTCTACGGTATTATGGTATATTCTATTATATCCTAGTGTATTCTTGTATATTCTAGTATATTATGGTATATTCTAGTATATTCTAGTATACTCTTGTATATTCTAGTATATTATGGTATATTCTAGTATATTCTAGTATATTCTAGGATATTATGGTATATTCTATTATATTCTAGTATATTATAGTATATTCTGGTATATTCTAGCATATTCTAGTACATTCTGGTATATTCTAGTATATTCTATTATATTCTAGTATATTCTACGGTATTATGGTATACTCTATTATATTCTAGTATATTCTAGGATATTATGGTATACTCTAGTATATTCTATTATATTCTAGTATATTCTACGGTATTATGGTATACTCTATTATATTCTAGTATATTCTAGGATATTATGGTATACTCTAGTATATTATAGTATATTCTGGTATATTCTAGTATATTCTAGAATATTCTTTTATATTCTAGTATATTATAGTATATTGTGGTATATCCTAGTATATTCTATTATATTATAGTATATTCTGGTATATTCTAGTATACTCTTGTATATTCTAGTATATTCTAGTATATTCTAGTATATTCTAGTATATTCTGGTATATTCTAGTAGATTCTAGTATATTCTAGTATATTCTGGTATATCCTAGTATATTCTAGTATGTTCTAGTATAATCTACGGTATTATGGTATATTCTATTATATTCTAGTGTATTCTAGGATATTATGGTATACTCTAGTATATTCTAGTATATTCTAGTATATTCTAGTATATTCTAGTATATTCTACGGTATTATGGTATATTCTATTATATTCTAGTATATTCTAGGATATTATGGTATATTCTATTATATTCTAGTATATTCTACGGTATTATGGTATATTCTATTATATTCTAGTATATTATAGTATATTCTGGTATATTCTAGTATATTCTAGAATATTCTGGTATATTCTAGTTTATTATAGTATATTGTGGTATATCCTAGTATATTCTTGTATATTCTTGTATATTATGGTATATTCTAGTATATTCTAGTATATTCTAGGGTATTATGGTATATTCTATTATATTCTAGTATATTCTAGTATATTCTGGTATATTGTGGTATATTCAAGTATATTCTGGTATATTCTAGTATATCTAGTATATTCTATTACATTCCAGCATATTCTGGTATATTCTAGTATATTCTAGTATATTCTAGTATATTCTAGTATATTCGAGTATATTCTAGAATATTGTGGTATATCCTAGTATATTCTTGTATATTCTAGTATATTATGGTATATTCTAGTATATTCTAGTATACTCTTGTATATTCTAGTATATTATGGTATATTCTATTATATTCTAGTATATTCTACGGTATTATGGTATATTCTATTATATTCTAGTATATTCTACGGTATTATGGTATATTCTATTATATTCTAGTATATTATAGTATATTCTGGTATATTCTAGTATATTCTAGTATATTATAGTATATTCTAGTATATTATAGTATATTGTGGTATATCCTAGTATATTCTTGTATATTCTTGTATATTATGGTATATTCGAGCATATTCTAGTATATTCTAGGATATTATGGTATATTCTATTATATTATAGTATATTATAGTATATTATAGTATATTCTGGTATATTCTAGAATATTATGGTATATTCTAGTATATTCTAGTATATTCTGGTATATTCTGGTATATTCTATTATATTCTAGTATATTATAGCATTTTCTGGTATATTCTAGTATATTCTAGTATATTCTAGTATATTCTAGTATATTCTATTATATTCTATTATATTCTACGGTATTATGGTATACTCTATTATATTCTAGTATATTCTAGGATATTATATTATATTCTATTATATTCTAGTATATTCTACGGTATTATGGTATATTCTATTATATTCTAGTATATTATAGTATATTCTGGTATATTCTAGTATATTCTAGTATATTCTAGTATATTCTAATATATTATAGTATATTGTGGTATATCCTAGTATATTCTTGTATATTCTTGTATATTATGGTATATTCTAGTATTTTCTAGTATATGCTAGGATATTATGGTATAATCTATTATATTCTAGTATATTATAGTATATTCTGGTATATTCTAGTATATTCTAGTACATTCTGGTATATTCTAGTATATTCTAGTATATTCTAGTATATACTATTATATTCTAGTATATTCTACGGTATTATGGTATATTCTATTATATTCTAGTATGTTATAGTATATTCTGGTATATTCTAGTATATTCTAGTATATTCTAGTATATTCTAGTATATTATAGTATATTGTGGTATATCCTAGTATATTCTTGTACATTCTTGTATATTATGGTATATTCTAGTATATTCTATTATATTCTAGGATATTATGGTATATTCTATTATATTATAGTATATTCTGGTATATCCCAGTATATTCTAGTATATTCTAGTATATCCTAGGATATTATAGTATAATCTAGTATATTCTAGTATATTCTGGAATATTATGGTATATTCTATTATATTCTAGTATATTATAGCATATTCTGGTATATTCTAGTACATTCTGGCATATTCTAGTATATTCTAGGATATTATGGTATTCTCTAGTATATTCTAGTATATTCTAGGATATTATGGTATACTCTAGTATATTCTAGTATATTCTAGTATATTCTAGTATACTCTTGTGTATTCTAGTATATTAT
>CAJYYI030000506.1:0-11258 GCA_913789915.3 Sphecodes monilicornis
TAGTTTATTCTAGTATATTCTAGTATATTCTAGTATATTGTGGTATATCCTAGTATATTCTAGTATATTCTAGTATATTCTAGGATATTATGGTATATTCTATTATATTCTAGTATATTATAGCATATTCTGGTATATTCTAGTATATTCTAATATATTCTAGTATATTCTAGTATATTATAGTTGTCACGCGCGTTGCTTTCGGCCGCGATCGGCTTCGGCAACGGCACCGGGTTTTTACAGGTCTTTCGACCGGGCTACGGGCGGCCGCGCGAGCCGTAGTCCACCCGGGACAAAACGGTTTCTCTCAGGCTTACGAGATCGGCAAAATTACCGGTTCGGTCTATTTCTCGGGCGCCAGACACACGAGGTGTCACACAAAATTCGGCAACGCGAAATAAGCCTGAGAGAACCGGCCTGAGTGAATAGCTCGAGAGCGCGGGCACAGGGTTCTACGCGGAGGGACGTGAGGCGTTCCCCGCGGCGGGAATGGATCTCGGGAAAATTACAGATGCAATTTAGCGGCTATCAGGTCTTTTATTCAACATCGACATTCTACAGGCGCGGGTTCGACCCGCGGCGGTTATGATAGCCGAACGCGTCACAAATGATATCGCGGCGGATATTCGGCACGCACGCGTTTCCTCTCCCTGACTCTGTCCGGCAAACCGGCAAAGAAATCTGCGGCGGATTCGAACCGCCCGCGGTCTTTACTCTACAAACTATCGGCAGCGTAGCACGAGCGATACGGCACGACCATTTCTTCCGCGTTTCCGCGATCCTACCGCGGCGTCCCACGCGGAGACGTCTCTATTGTCGCGCGGTCACTTCTCGCCAATAAAACCCGTACGCGGCCTCGCGATCGTCCCGATCGCGATATCTAAGCGGCGTACGGTCGCCAAAATATATCGTACACGCGGCCACGCGCCCCTAATCTCGGCGCGATTTTCCGGCGGCGCGTACGATTCGCCAAAAACGCGACGCTATCCCGGACCACGCCAAATCGTTACCGAGCCCTCACGAAACGAAATCGCTAACAATTTACGGAGGTAGCTTACCGTCGGCAGCGATGTTCATCTGAGCCCCTCGTGGTCGGCAGCAGCGATACAACACTCGCGGTTATAAAGTACAATCGAAGACGCTACGATAACCTTCGCCAAAAGCCAACGACAGAGTGATTGACGGTCGATCGTCGACGACTCGGTAACGGGGGAGCAAGGCGTCCCCCACTTCCCTACGCTCTCTCCTCCCCGGTTTTCCCGGTTCCCGGCCCTACGGTTTTTATCGGGGATCGGCGCATTTTCCGCGGGTCTCGCTGAATCTTCCGGACGAGGTGCGGGACGGTGCGAGCCGCTCCGGATCGGACTTCAGGCCATTCCTCCGGGCGAGGCGGCAGCGAGGGGGAGACGATGGTCGCTCCTGCTCGGCCAAATCCCTCGTTGGCGCCTCCGGGTTGTTCGGCCCGTGTTCGCCCTATCCCTCACAGTCCTCGTCGCGGTCCGCTTTCTTCGGGCCTTCCCATTTGCGGCTGTGCCCTCGGGTACTCCGTCAGCGGGGAGAGAGTTGAGGAGAGTTTCCGGTCCTGTGGAATCACGCCGCGCCGAAGTGGCGCGACGCTAAAATCGTGAAATGGGTGACCAATCCGATGCGGATCGTCTCCCGGAGAATCGCTCACGATGAGTTCTTATCGGTCTAGCCAGAGGGCGGTCCGGTCCTCGGGAAAGCGTTCGGAGCGACGTAGGCAACATTTGCCACGTCACATAGTATATTGTGGTATATCCTAGTATATTCTTGTATATTCTCGTATATTATCGTATATTCTAGTATATTCTAGTATATTCTAGTATATTCTAGTATATTCTGGTATATCCTAGTATATTCTAGTATATTCTAGTATATTCTAGGATATTATGGTATATTCTAGTATATTCTAGTATATTCTAGTATATTCTGGTATATCCTAGTATATTCTAGTATATTCTAGTATATTCTAGTATATTCTAGTATATTCTAGTATATTCTAGTATATTCTGGTATATCCTAGTATATTCTAGTATATCCTAGTATATTCTAGGATATTATGGTATATACTAGTATATTTTAGTATATTCTAGTATATTCTAGTATATTCTAGTATGTTCTAGTATATTGTGGTATATTCAAGTATATTCTGGTATATCCTAGTATATTCTAGTATATTGTAGTAGATTATAGTATATTCTGGTATATTCTAGCATATTCTAGTACATTCTGGTATATTCTAGTATATTCTAGTATATTCTAGTATATTCTGGTATATCCTAGTATATTCTAGTATATTCTAGTATATTCTAGGATATTATGGTATATTCTAGTATATTCTAGTATATTCTGGTATATCCTAGTATATTCTAGTATATTCTAGTATATCCTAGGATATTATGGTATATTCTAGTATATTCTAGTATATCCTAGGATATTATGGTATATTCTATTATATTCTAGTATATTATAGTATATTCTGGTATATTCTAGTATATTCTAGTATATTCTAGTATATTCTAGTATATTCTAGTATATTCTAGTATATTCTGGTATATCCTAGTATATTCTAGTATATTCTAGTATATCCTAGTATATTCTAGGATATTATGGTATATACTAGTATATTCTAGTATATTCTAGTATATTCTAGTATGTTCTAGTATAATCTGGTATATTCTAGTATATTCTAGCATATTCTGGTATATTCTGGTATATTCTAGTATATTCAAGTATATGCTAGTATATTCAAGTATATTCTAGTATATTCTACTATATTCTGGTATATTCTAGAATATTCTGGTATATTCTAGAATATTCTGGTATATTCTAGAATATTCTGGTATATTCTAGTATATTCTGGTATATTGTGGTATATTCAAGTATATTCTGGTATATCCTAGTATATTCTAGTATATTCTAGGATATTATGGTATATTCTATTGTATTCTAGTATATTATAGTATATTCTGGTATATTCTAGCATATTCTAGTACATTCTGGTATATTCTAGTATATTCTAGTATATTCTAGTATATTCTAGTATATTCTAGTATATTCTAGTACATTCTGGTATATCCTAGTATATTCTAGGATATTATGGTATATTCTAGTATATTCTAGTATATTCTAGTATATTCTAGGATATTATGGTATATTCTATTATATTCTAGTATATTATAGCATATTCTGGTATATTCTAGTATATTCTAATATATTCTAGTATATTCTAGTATATTATAGTTGTCACGCGCGTTGCTTTCGGCCGCGATCGGCTTCGGCAACGGCACCGGGTTTTTACAAGTCTTTCGACCGGGCTACGGGCGGCCGCGCGAGCCGTAGTCCACCCGGGACAAAACGGTTTCTCTCAGGCTTACGAGATCGGCAAAATTACCGGTTCGGTCTATTTCTCGGGCGCCAGACACACGAGGTGTCACACAAAATTCGGCAACGCGAAATAAGCCTGAGAGAACCGGCCTGAGTGAATAGCTCGAGAGCGCGGGCACAGGGTTCTACGCGGAGGGACGTGAGGCGTTCCCCGCGGCGGGAATGAATCTCGGGAAAATTACAGATGCAATTTAGCGGCAATCAGGTCTTTTATTCAACATCGACATTCTACACGCGCGGGTTCGACCCGCGGCGGTTATGATAGCCGAACGCGTCACAAATGATATCGCGGCGGCTATTCGGCACGCACGCGTTTCCTCTCCCTGACTCTGTCCGGCAAACCGGCAAAGAAATCTGCGGCGGATTCGAACCGCCCGCGGTCTTTACTCTACAAACTATCGGCAGCGTAGCACGAGCGATACGGCACGACCATTTCTTCCGCGTTTCCGCGATCCTACCGCGGCGTCCCACGCGGAGACGTCTCTATTGTCGCGCGGTCACTTCTCGCCAATAAAACCCGTACGCGGCCTCGCGATCGTCCCGATCGCGATATCTAAGCGGCGTACGGTCGCCAAAATATATCGTACACGCGGCCACGCGCCCCTAATCTCGGCGCGATTTTCCGGCGGCGCGTACGATTCGCCAAAAACGCGACGCTATCCCGGACCACGCCAAATCGTTACCGAGCCCTCACGAAACGAAATCGCTAACAATTTACGGACGTAGCTTACCGTCGGCAGCGATGTTCATCTGAGCCCCTCGTGGTCGGCAGCAGCAATACAACACTCGCGGTTATAAAGTACAATCGAAGACGCTACGATAACCTTCGCCAAAAGCCAACGACAGAGTGATTGACGGTCGATCGTCGACGACTCGGTAACGGGGGAGCAAGGCGTCCCCCACTTCCCTACGCTCTCTCCTCCCCGGTTATCCCGGTTCCCGGCCCTACGGTTTTTATCGGGGATCGGCGCATTTTCCGCGGGTCTCGCTGAATCTTCCGGACGAGGTGCGGGACGGTGCGAGCCGCTCCGGATCGGACTTCAGGCCATTCCTCCGGGCGAGGCGGCAGCGAGGGGGAGACGATGGTCGCTCCTGCTCGGCCAAATCCCTCGTTGGCGCCTCCGGGTTGTTCGGCCCGTGTTCGCCCTATTCCTCACAGTCCTCGTCGCGGTCCGCTTTCTTCGGGCCTTCCCATTTGCGGCTGTGCCCTCGGGTACTCCGTCAGCGGGGAGAGAGTTGAGGAGAGTTTCCGGTCCTGTGGAATCACGCCGCGCCGAAGTGGCGCGACGCTAAAATCGTGAAATGGGTGACCAATCCGATGCGGATCGTCTCCCGGAGAATCGCTCACGATGAGTTCTTATCGGTCTAGCCAGAGGGCGGTCCGGTCCTCGGGAAAGCGTTCGGAGCGACGTAGGCAACATTTGCCACGTCACATAGTATATTGTGGTATATCCTAGTATATTCTTGTATATTCTTGTATATTATCGTATATTCTAGTATATTCTAGTATATTCTAGTATATTCTAGTATATTCTAGTATATTCTGGTATATCCTAGTATATTCTAGTATATTCTAGTATATTCTAGGATATTATGGTATATTCTAGTATATTCTAGTATATTCTAGTATATTCTGGTATATCCTAGTATATTCTAGTATATTCTAGTATATTCTAGTATATTCTAGTATATTCTGGTATATCCTAGTATATTCTAGTATATCCTAGTATATTCTAGGATATTATGGTATATACTAGTATATTTTAGTATATTCTAGTATATTCTAGTATATTCTAGTATGTTCTAGTATAATCTGGTATATTCTAGTATATTCTAGCATATTCTGGTATATTCTGGTATATTCTAGTATATTCAAGTATATGCTAGTATATTCAAGTATATTCTGGTATATTCTACTATATTCTGGTATATTCTAGAATATTCTGGTATATTCTAGTATATTCTGGTATATTGTGGTATATTCAAGTATATTCTGGTATATCCTAGTATATTCTAGTATATTGTAGTATATTATAGTATATTCTAGTATATTCTGGTATATCCTAGTATATTCTAGTATATTCTAGTATATCCTAGTATATTCTAGGATATTATGGTATATACTAGTATATTCTAGTATATTCTAGTATATTCTAGTATGTTCTTGTATAATCTGGTATATTCTAGTATATTCTAGCATATTCTGGTATATTCTGGTATATTCTAGTATATTCAAGTATATGCTAGTATATTCAAGTATATTCTAGTATATTCTACTATATTCTGGTATATTCTAGAATATTCTGGTATATTCTAGTATATTCTGGTATATTGTGGTATATTCAAGTATATTCTGGTATATCCTAGTATATTCTAGTATATTCTAGGATATTATGGTATATTCTATTATATTCTAGTATATTATAGTATATTCTGGTATATTCTAGCATATTCTAGTACATTCTGGTATATTCTAGTATATTCTAGTATATTCTAGTATATTCTGGTATATCCTAGTATATTCTAGTATATTCTAGTATATTCTAGGATATTATGGTATATTCTAGTATATTCTAGTATATTCTAGTATATTCTAGTATATTCTGGTATATCCTAGTATATTCTAGTATATTCTAGTATATCCTAGGATATTATGGTATATTCTAGTATATTCTAGTATATCCTAGGATATTATGATATATTCTATTATATTCTAGTATATTATAGTATATTCTGGTATATTCTAGTATATTCTAGTATATTCTAGTATATTCTAGGATATTATGGTATATTCTAGTATATTCTAGTATATTCTAGTATATTCTAGTATATTCTATTATATTCTGGTATATCCTAGTATATTCTAGTATATTCTAGTATATCCTAGGATATTATGGTATATTCTAGTATATTCTAGTATATCCTAGGATATTATGGTATATTCTATTATATTCTAGTATATTATAGTATATTCTGGTATATTCTAGTATATTCTAGTATATTCTAGTATATTCTAGTATATTCTAGTATATTCTGGTATATCCTAGTATATTCTAGTATATTCTAGTATATCCTAGGATATTATGGTATATTCTAGTATATTCTAGTATATCCTAGGATATTATGATATATTCTATTATATTCTAGTATATTATAGTATATTCTGTTATATTCTAGTATATTCTAGTATATTCTAGTATATTCTAGGATATTATGGTATATTCTAGTATATTCTAGTATATTCTAGTATATTCTAGTATATAATAGTATATTCTGGTATATCCTAGTATATTCTAGTATATCCTAGTATATTCTACGATATTATGGTATATACTAGTATATTTTAGTATATTCTAGTATATTCTAGTATATTCTAGTATGTTCTAGTATAATCTGGTATATTCTAGTATATTCTAGCATATTCTGGTATATTCTGGTATATTCTAGTATATTCAAGTATATGCTAGTATATTCAAGTATATTCTAGTATATTCTACTATATTCTGGTATATTCTAGAATATTCTGGTATATCCTAGTATATTCTAGTATATTCTAGTATATCCTAGGATAGTATGGTATATTCTAGTATATTCTAGTATATCCTAGGATATTATGATATATTCTATTATATTCTAGTATATTATAGTATATTCTGGTATATTCTAGTATATTCTAGTATATTCTAGTATATTCTAGGATATTATGGTATATTCTAGTATATTCTAGTATATTCTAGTATATTCTAGTATATTCTTGTGTATTCTGGTATATCCTAGTATATTCTAGTATATTCTAGTATATCCTAGGATATTATTGTATATTCTAGTATATTCTAGTATATCCTAGGATATTATGATATATTCTATTATATTCTAGTATATTATAGTATATTCTGGTATATTCTAGTATATTCTAGTATATTCTAGTATATTCTAGTATATTCTAGTATATTCTGGTATATCCTAGTATATTCTAGTATATTCTAGTATATCCTGGGATATTATGGTATATTCTAGTATATTCTAGTATATCCTAGGATATTATG
The DNA here is from genome assembly GCA_913789915.3 of Sphecodes monilicornis. NCBI lineage: Eukaryota > Metazoa > Arthropoda > Insecta > Hymenoptera > Halictidae > Sphecodes > Sphecodes monilicornis. The sequence goes on from CAJYYI030000506.1 coordinate 7,455, forward strand.
ATATATTCTATTATATTCTAGTATATTATAGTATATTCTGGTATATTCTAGTATATTCTAGTATATTCTAGTATATTCTAGGATATTATGGTATATTCTAGTATATTCTAGTATATTCTAGTATGTTCTAGTATATATTCTGGTATATCCTAGTATATTCTAGTATATCCTAGTATATTCTACGATATTATGGTATATACTAGTATATTTTAGTATATTCTAGTATATTCTAGTATATTCTAGTATGTTCTAGTATAATCTGGTATATTCTAGTATATTCTAGCATATTCTGGTATATTCTGGTATATTCTAGTATATTCAAGTATATGCTAGTATATTCAAGTATATTCTAGTATATTCTACTATATTCTGGTATATTCTAGAATATTCTGGTATATTCTAGTATATTCTGGTATATTGTGGTATATTCAAGTATATTCTGGTATATCCTAGTATATTCTAGTATATTGTAGTAGATTATAGTATATTCTGGTATATTCTAGCATATTCTAGTACATTCTGGTATATTCTAGTATATTCTAGTATATTCTAGTATATTCTAGTATATTCTGGTATATCCTAGTATATTCTAGTATATTCTAGTATATTCTAGTATATTCTAGGATATTATGGTATATTCTAGTATATTCTAGTATATTCTAGTATATTCTGGTATATCCTAGTATATTCTAGTATATTCTAGTATATCCTAGGATATTATGGTATATTCTAGTATATTCTAGTATATCCTAGGATATTATGGTATATTCTATTATATTCTAGTATATTATAGTATATTCTGGTATATTCTAGTATATTCTAGTATATTCTAGTATATTCTAGTATATTCTAGTATATTCTAGTATATTCTGGTATATCCTAGTATATTCTAGTATATTCTAGTATATCCTAGTATATTCTAGGATATTATGGTATATACTAGTATATTCTAGTATATTCTAGTATATTCTAGTATGTTCTAGTATAATCTGGTATATTCTAGTATATTCTAGCATATTCTGGTATATTCTGGTATATTCTAGTATATTCAAGTATATGCTAGTATATTCAAGTATATTCTAGTATATTCTACTATATTCTAGTATATTCTAGAATATTCTGGTATATTCTAGAATATTCTGGTATATTCTAGTATATTCTGGTATATTGTGGTATATTCAAGTATATTCTGGTATATCCTAGTATATTCTAGTATATTCTAGGATATTATGGTATATTCTATTGTATTCTAGTATATTATAGTATATTCTGGTATATTCTAGCATATTCTAGTACATTCTGGTATATTCTAGTATATTCTAGTATATTCTAGTATATTCTAGTATATTCTAGTATATTCTAGTACATTCTGGTATATCCTAGTATATTCTAGGATATTATGGTATATTCTAGTATATTCTAGGATATTATGGTATATTCTAGTGTATTCTAGTATATTCTAGTATATTCTAGTATATTCTAGTTCATTCTGGTTTAATCTAGTATATTCTAGTATATTCTGGTATATCCTAGTATATTCTAGTATAATCTGGTATATTCTAGTATATTCTAGTACATTCTGGCATATTCTAGTATATTCTAGGATATTATGGTATACTCTAATATATTCTAGTGTATTCTAGTATATTCTAGTATATTCTAGTATATTCTTGTATATTCTAGTATATTATGGTATATTCTAGTATATTCTAGTATATTCTAGAATATTATGGTATATTCTATTATATTCTAGTATATTATAGTATATTCTGGTATATTCTAGTATATTCCAGTATATTGTAGTATATTCTAGTATATTCTAGTATATTCTAGTATATCCTAGTATATTCTAGTATATTCTAGTATATCCTAGGATATTATAGTATATTCTAGTATATTCTAGTACATTCTAGGATATTATGGTATATTCTATTATATTCTGGTATATTCTACGATATTATGGTAAATTCTATTATATTCTAGTATATTATAGAATATTCTGGTATATTCTAGTATATTCTAGTTTATTCTAGTATATTCTAGTATATTCTAGTATATTGTGGTATATCCTAGTATATTCTAGTATATTCTAGTATATTCTAGGATATTATGGTATATTCTATTATATTCTAGTATATTATAGCATATTCTGGTATATTCTAGTATATTCTAATATATTCTAGTATATTCTAGTATATTATAGTTGTCACGCGCGTTGCTTTCGGCCGCGATCGGCTTCGGCAACGGCACCGGGTTTTTACAGGTCTTTCGACCGGGCTACGGGCGGCCGCGCGAGCCGTAGTCCACCCGGGACAAAACGGTTTCTCTCAGGCTTACGAGATCGGCAAAATTACCGGTTCGGTCTATTTCTCGGGCGCCAGACACACGAGGTGTCACACAAAATTCGGCAACGCGAAATAAGCCTGAGAGAACCGGCCTGAGTGAATAGCTCGAGAGCGCGGGCACAGGGTTCTACGCGGAGGGACGTGAGGCGTTCCCCGCGGCGGGAATGGATCTCGGGAAAATTACAGATGCAATTTAGCGGCTATCAGGTCTTTTATTCAACATCGACATTCTACAGGCGCGGGTTCGACCCGCGGCGGTTATGATAGCCGAACGCGTCACAAATGATATCGCGGCGGATATTCGGCATGCACGCGTTTCCTCTCCCTGACTCTGTCCGGCAAACCGGCAAAGAAATCTGCGGCGGATTCGAACCGCCCGCGGTCTTTACTCTACAAACTATCGGCAGCGTAGCACGAGCGATACGGCACGACCATTTCTTCCGCGTTTCCGCGATCCTACCGCGGCGTCCCACGCGGAGACGTCTCTATTGTCGCGCGGTCACTTCTCGCCAATAAAACCCGTACGCGGCCTCGCGATCGTCCCGATCGCGATATCTAAGCGGCGTACGGTCGCCAAAATATATCGTACACGCGGCCACGCGCCCCTAATCTCGGCGCGATTTTCCGGCGGCGCGTACGATTCGCCAAAAACGCGACGCTATCCCGGACCACGCCGAATCGTTACCGAGCCCTCACGAAACGAAATCGCTAACAATTTACGGAGGTAGCTTACCGTCGGCAGCGATGTTCATCTGAGCCCCTCGTGGTCGGCAGCAGCGATACAACACTCGCGGTTATAAAGTACAATCGAAGACGCTACGATAACCTTCGCCAAAAGCCAACGACAGAGTGATCGACGGTCGATCGTCGACGACTCGGTAACGGGGGAGCAAGGCGTCCCCCACTTCCCTACGCTCTCTCCTCCCCGGTTTTCCCGGTTCCCGGCCCTACGGTTTTTATCGGGGATAGGCGCATTTTCCGCGGGTCTCGCTGAATCTTCCGGACGAGGTGCGGGACGGTGCGAGCCGCTCCGGATCGGACTTCAGGCCATTCCTCCGGGCGAGGCGGCAGCGAGGGGGAGACGATGGTCGCTCCTGCTCGGCAAAATCCCTCGTTGGCGCCTCCGGGTTGTTCGGCCCGTGTTCGCCCTATCCCTCACAGTCCTCGTCGCGGTCCGCTTTCTTCGGGCCTTCCCATTTGCGGCTGTGCCCTCGGGTACTCCGTCAGCGGGGAGAGAGTTGAGGAGAGTTTCCGGTCCTGTGGAATCACGCCGCGCCAAAGTGGCGCGACGCTAAAATCGTGAAATGGGTGACCAATCCGATGCGGATCGTCTCCCGGAGAATCGCTCACGATGAGTTCTTATCGGTCTAGCCAGAGGGCGGTCCGGTCCTCGGGAAAGCGTTCGGAGCGACGTAGGCAACACTTGCCACGTCACATAGTATATTGTGGTATATCCTAG
>CAJYYI030000507.1:0-7500 GCA_913789915.3 Sphecodes monilicornis
CGAAAGCAATACGCCGCTGGCAACTTGTCGTGCAAATCGTAGGTTGGTACTGAAGCAATACGCCGCTGGCAACTTGTCTTGCAGATCGGAGGTTACTACTCAAGCAATACGCCGCTGGGAACTTGTCGTGCAATTCGAAGGTTGGTACCGAAGCAATACGCCGCTGGCAACTTGTCGTGCAATTCGGAGGTTGGTACTGAAGCAATACGCCGCTGGCAACTTGTCTTGCAGATCGGAGGTTACTACTCAAGCAATACGCCGCTGGGAACTTGTCGTGCAATTCGAAGGTTGGTACCGAAGCAATACGCCGCTGGCAACTTGTCGTGCAATTCGGAGGTTGGTACCGAAGCAATACGCCGCTGGTAACTTGTCGTGCAATTCGGAGGTTGGTACGAAAGCAATACGCCGCTGGTAACTTGTCGTGCAATTCGGAGGTTGGTACGAAAGCAATACGCCGCTGGCAACTTGTCGTGCAAATCGTAGGTTGGTACTGAAGCAATACGCCGCTGGCAACTTGTCTTGCAGATCGGAGGTTACTACTCAAGCAATACGCCGCTGGGAACTTGTCGTGCAATTCGAAGGTTGGTACCGAAGCAATACGCCGCTGGCAACTTGTCGTGCAATTCGGAGGTTGGTACGAAAGCAATACGCCGCTGGCAACTTGTCGTGCAAATCGTAGGTTGGTACTGAAGCAATACGCCGCTGGGAACTTGTCGTGCAATTCGAAGGTTGGTACCGAAGCAATACGCCGCTGGCAACTTGTCGTGCAATTCGGAGGTTGGTACGAAAGCAATACGCCGCTGGCAACTTGTCGTGCAAATCGTAGGTTGGTACTGAAGCAATACGCCGCTGGGAACTTGTCGTGCTATTCGGAGGTTGGTACTGAAGCAATACGCCGCTGGGAACTTGTCGTGCAAATCGGAGGTTGGTACGAAAGCAATACGCCGCTGGCAACTTGTCGTGCAAATCGTAGGTTGGTACTGAAGCAATACGCCGCTGGGAACTTGTCGTGCAAATCGGAGGTTGGTACTGAAGCAATACGCCGCTGGGAACTTGTCGTGCAATTCGGAGGTTGGTACGAAAGCAATACGCCGCTGGCAACTTGTCGTGCAAATCGGAGGTTGGTACGAAAGCAATACGCCGCTGGCAACTTGTCGTGCAAATCGTAGGTTGGTACGAAAGCAATACGCCGCTGGCAACTTGTCGTGCAGATCGGAGGTTACTACTCAAGCAATACGCCGCTGGGAACTTGTCGTGCAATTCGGAGGTTGGTACCGAAGCAATACGCCGCTGGCAACTTGTCGTGCAATTCGGAGGTTGGTACGAAAGCAATACGCCGCTGGCAACTTGTCGTGCAATTCGGAGGTTGGTACCGAAGCAATACGCCGCTGGTAACTTGTCGTGCAATTCGGAGGTTGGTACGAAAGCAATACGCCGCTGGTAACTTGTCGTGCAATTCGGAGGTTGGTACGAAAGCAATACGCCGCTGGCAACTTGTCGTGCAAATCGTAGGTTGGTACTGAAGCAATACGCCGCTGGCAACTTGTCTTGCAGATCGGAGGTTACTACTCAAGCAATACGCCGCTGGGAACTTGTCGTGCAATTCGAAGGTTGGTACCGAAGCAATACGCCGCTGGCAACTTGTCGTGCAATTCGGAGGTTGGTACGAAAGCAATACGCCGCTGGCAACTTGTCGTGCAAATCGTAGGTTGGTACGAAAGCAATACGCCGCTGGCAACTTGTCGTGCAAATCGTAGGTTGGTACTGAAGCAATACGCCGCTGGCAACTTGTCTTGCAGATCGGAGGTTACTACTCAAGCAATACGCCGCTGGGAACTTGTCGTGCAATTCGTAGGTTGGTACGTAAGCAATACGCCGCTGGCAACTTGTCGTGCAATTCGGAGGTTGGTACGAAAGCAATACGCCGCTGGCAACTTGTCGTGCAAATCGTAGGTTGGTACTGAAGCAATACGCCGCTGGGAACTTGTCGTGCAATTCGAAGGTTGGTACCGAAGCAATACGCCGCTGGCAACTTGTCGTGCAATTCGGAGGTTGGTACGAAAGCAATACGCCGCTGGCAACTTGTCGTGCAAATCGTAGGTTGGTACTGAAGCAATACGCCGCTGGGAACTTGTCGTGCTATTCGGAGGTTGGTACTGAAGCAATACGCCGCTGGGAACTTGTCGTGCAAATCGGAGGTTGGTACGAAAGCAATACGCCGCTGGCAACTTGTCGTGCAAATCGTAGGTTGGTACTGAAGCAATACGCCGCTGGGAACTTGTCGTGCAAATCGGAGGTTGGTACTGAAGCAATACGCCGCTGGGAACTTGTCGTGCAATTCGGAGGTTGGTACGAAAGCAATACGCCGCTGGCAACTTGTCGTGCAAATCGGAGGTTGGTACGAAAGCAATACGCCGCTGGCAACTTGTCGTGCAAATCGTAGGTTGGTACGAAAGCAATACGCCGCTGGCAACTTGTCGTGCAGATCGGAGGTTACTACTCAAGCAATACGCCGCTGGGAACTTGTCGTGCAATTCGGAGGTTGGTACCGAAGCAATACGCCGCTGGCAACTTGTCGTGCAATTCGGAGGTTGGTACGAAAGCAATACGCCGCTGGCAACTTGTCGTGCAATTCGGAGGTTGGTACCGAAGCAATACGCCGCTGGTAACTTGTCGTGCAATTCGGAGGTTGGTACGAAAGCAATACGCCGCTGGTAACTTGTCGTGCAATTCGGAGGTTGGTACGAAAGCAATACGCCGCTGGCAACTTGTCGTGCAAATCGTAGGTTGGTACTGAAGCAATACGCCGCTGGCAACTTGTCTTGCAGATCGGAGGTTACTACTCAAGCAATACGCCGCTGGGAACTTGTCGTGCAATTCGAAGGTTGGTACCGAAGCAATACGCCGCTGGCAACTTGTCGTGCAATTCGGAGGTTGGTACGAAAGCAATACGCCGCTGGCAACTTGTCGTGCAAATCGTAGGTTGGTACGAAAGCAATACGCCGCTGGCAACTTGTCGTGCAAATCGTAGGTTGGTACTGAAGCAATACGCCGCTGGCAACTTGTCTTGCAGATCGGAGGTTACTACTCAAGCAATACGCCGCTGGGAACTTGTCGTGCAATTCGAAGGTTGGTACCGAAGCAATACGCCGCTGGCAACTTGTCGTGCAATTCGGAGGTTGGTACGAAAGCAATACGCCGCTGGCAACTTGTCGTGCAAATCGTAGGTTGGTACTGAAGCAATACGCCGCTGGGAACTTGTCGTGCAATTCGAAGGTTGGTACCGAAGCAATACGCCGCTGGCAACTTGTCGTGCAATTCGGAGGTTGGTACCGAAGCAATACGCCGCTGGCAACTTGTCGTGCAATTCGGAGGTTGGTACGAAAGCAATACGCCGCTGGCAACTTGTCGTGCAAATCGTAGGTTGGTACTGAAGCAATACGCCGCTGGGAACTTGTCGTGCAATTCGAAGGTTGGTACCGAAGCAATACGCCGCTGGCAACTTGTCGTGCAATTCGGAGGTTGGTACGAAAGCAATACGCCGCTGGCAACTTGTCGTGCAAATCGTAGGTTGGTACTGAAGCAATACGCCGCTGGGAACTTGTCGTGCTATTCGGAGGTTGGTACTGAAGCAATACGCCGCTGGGAACTTGTCGTGCAAATCGGAGGTTGGTACGAAAGCAATACGCCGCTGGCAACTTGTCGTGCAAATCGTAGGTTGGTACTGAAGCAATACGCCGCTGGGAACTTGTCGTGCAAATCGGAGGTTGGTACTGAAGCAATACGCCGCTGGGAACTTGTCGTGCAATTCGGAGGTTGGTACGAAAGCAATACGCCGCTGGCAACTTGTCGTGCAAATCGGAGGTTGGTACGAAAGCAATACGCCGCTGGCAACTTGTCGTGCAAATCGTAGGTTGGTACGAAAGCAATACGCCGCTGGCAACTTGTCGTGCAGATCGGAGGTTACTACTCAAGCAATACGCCGCTGGGAACTTGTCGTGCAATTTGGAGGTTGGTACCGAAGCAATACGCCGCTGGCAACTTGTCGTGCAATTCGGAGGTTGGTACGAAAGCAATACGCCGCTGGCAACTTGTCGTGCAATTCGGAGGTTGGTACCGAAGCAATACGCCGCTGGTAACTTGTCGTGCAATTCGGAGGTTGGTACGAAAGCAATACGCCGCTGGTAACTTGTCGTGCAATTCGGAGGTTGGTACGAAAGCAATACGCCGCTGGCAACTTGTCGTGCAAATCGGAGGTTGGTACGAAAGCAATACGCCGCTGGCAACTTGTCGTGCAAATCGGAGGTTGGTACGAAAGCAATACGCCGCTGGGAACTTGTCTTGCCGAACGATGACTGCTCCGTTTCAAAAATTATTACTCCGAAAGTACGCATCGGAGCAGTCTGCATTTTCAATATGTGTCTTAAAACGCACCGTTTAATCGATTGATATTGTTGAAATTCGTGAAAAATAAATTTTGAAAGAGTTTCATACGTCGGTGAATGTGCCGCTGGGACTTAGAAAATTTTCGGAGCACGCCGCGAGAACGATCGCTGCTCCGTTTCAAAAATTATTACTCCGAAAGTACGCATCGGAGCAGTCTGCATTTTCAATATGTGTCTTAAAACGCACCGTTTAATCGATTGATATTGTTGAAATTCGTGAAAAATAAATTTTGAAAGAGTTTCATACGTCGGTGAATGTGCCGCTGGGACTTAGAAAATTTTCGGAGCACGCCGCGAGAACGATCGCTGCTCCGTTTCAAAAATTATTACTCCGAAAGTACGCATCGGAGCAGTCTGCATTTTCAATATGTGTCTTAAAACGCACCGTTTAATCGATTGATATTGTTGAAATTCGTGAAAAATAAATTTTGAAAGAGTTTCATACGTCGGTGAATGTGTCGCTGGGACTTAGAAAATTTTCGGAGCACGCCGCGAGAACGATCGCTGCTCCGTTTCAAAAATTATTACTCCGAAAGTACGCATCGGAGCAGTCTGCATTTTCAATATGTGTCTTAAAACGCACCGTTTAATCGATTGATATTGTTGAAATTCGTGAAAAATAAATTTTGAAAGAGTTTCATACGTCGGTGAATGTGCCGCTGGGACTTAGAAAATTTTCGGAGCACGCCGCGAGAACGATCGCTGCTCCGTTTCAAAAATTATTACTCCGAAAGTACGCATCGGAGCAGTCTGCATTTTCAATATGTGTCTTAAAACGCACCGTTTAATCGATTGATATTGTTGAAATTCGTGAAAAATAAATTTTGAAAGAGTTTCATACGTCGGTGAATGTGCCGCTGGGACTTAGAAAATTTTCGGAGCACGCCGCGAGAACGATCGCTGCTCCGTTTCAAAAATTATTACTCCGAAAGTACGCATCGGAGCAGTCTGCATTTTCAATATGTGTCTTAAAACGCACCGTTTAATCGATTGATATTGTTGAAATTCGTGAAAAATAAATTTTGAAAGAGTTTCATACGTCGGTGAATGTGTCGCTGGGACTTAGAAAATTTTCGGAGCACGCCGCGAGAACGATCGCTGCTCCGTTTCAAAAATTATTACTCCGAAAGTACGCATCGGAGCAGTCTGCATTTTCAATATGTGTCTTAAAACGCACCGTTTAATCGATTGATATTGTTGAAATTCGTGAAAAATAAATTTTGAAAGAGTTTCATACGTCGATGAATGTGCCGCGGGACTTAGAAAATTTTCGGAGCGCACCGCTCCGAGTAGTACGCTCGGCCATTATTTGCAATTATTTTTGTTAATATGCTTCAGAACGAATTTTTAATACGATATTTGTTGTTAAAACGCCAATTGTTACAATGATCTAACATTAAAAATCGTTTAAGAACATTATTAAAAAAGTTTACTCTTGACCGTGAGAGCTAAAAAATTTTCGGAGTACCGTGATATATAATGAAAAGTTGTGTATTTTATGTAGAATAATCTAGTAATGTGAAAATTTGTTGAATTTGAGAACGCCTTTTTTCGCGGTGAACGTGCCGCGGGACTTGGAAAATTTTCGGAGCGCGCCGCTCCGAGTAGTACGCTCGCCCATTATTTGCAATTATTTTTGTTAATATGCTTCAGAACGAATTTTTATTACGATATTTGTTGTTAAAACACTAATTGTTACAATGATCTAACATTAAAAATCGTTTAAGAACATTATTAAAAAAGTTTACTCTTGACCGTGAGGACTTAGAGAATTTTCGGAGCGCGCCGCTCCGAGTAGTACGCTCGCCCATTATTTGCAATTATTTTTGTTAATATGCTTCAGAACGAATTTTTATTACGATATTTGTTGTTAAAACACTAATTGTTACAATGATCTAACATTAAAAATCGTTTAAGAACATTATTAAAAAAGTTTACTCTTGACCGTGAGGACTTAGAGAATTTTCGGAGCGCGCCGCTCCGAGTAGTACGCTCGCCCATTATTTGCAATTATTTTTGTTAATATGCTTCAGAACGAATTTTTATTACGATATTTGTTGTTAAAACACTAATTGTTACAATGATCTAACATTAAAAATCGTTTAAGAACATTATTAAAAAAGTTTACTCTTGACCGTGAGGACTTAGAGAATTTTCGGAGCGCGCCGCTCCGAGTAGTACGCTCGCCCATTATTTGCAATTATTTTTGTTAATATGCTTCAGAACGAATTTTTATTACGATATTTGTTGTTAAAACACTAATTGTTACAATGATCTAACATTAAAAATCGTTTAAGAACATTATTAAAAAAGTTTACTCTTGACCGTGAGGACTTAGAGAATTTTCGGAGCGCGCCGCTCCGAGTAGTACGCTCGCCCATTATTTGCAATTATTTTTGTTAATATGCTTCAGAACGAATTTTTATTACGATATTTGTTGTTAAAACACTAATTGTTACAATGATCTAACATTAAAAATCGTTTAAGAACATTATTAAAAAAGTTTACTCTTGACCGTGAGAGCTAAAAAATTTTCGGAGTACCGTGATATATAATGAAAAGTTGTGTATTTTATGTAGAATAATCTAGTAATGTGAAAATTTGTTGAATTTGAGAAAAAAAATTTTCACTCATTTTTGCGGCTAAGTCCGAAGAGCCTTCTCGAACGGGCTGTTGCCGCGGCGGTTTACCACCATAAGCGCGCGTGCTAAACTCCGTGCGGCGCCGGCGTCACGGCCGGCCGTTCGGTATCTATAAGGGAGACGACGGTCCGGACGAGTCGGTCGGTTCAGCGCGCGCTCGTGGCTATTCTACGATCTCGGTCGAGAAGCAGTCCACGGCGCCTCGAGACTTCGGTCTCGACTGTTTCGCACCGTGCTTCGTATCGGATTATTCTCTACACAGCATTGCCACGGGTCGGTGTCTAAGACCGAATGGCCCTTATGTGGCGAGCCTCCTTCGGAGGTTGGTGACTTGTATGCACTTTCGTGTGTATACTCGTACTAACTGAGCATCAACTCATATGTCCGAGCGACGAATTTATACGAGATGAGAG
>CAJYYI030000507.1:12500-32500 GCA_913789915.3 Sphecodes monilicornis
GTCCACGGATACAATTCCTGGACCACGCCTGGCTGAGGGTCGTTTACGTAACCAAATACTGCTTGCGTTGCTCTTCTAAGTCCCCGCCGTCGCTTACCTCTCCAAGAGACACAATTGGTATATTATAAGAAAAATTGTGTGGAGGGCGCAAAGAGCGTTTCTGAGTCGGGTTGCGAAGAAGATGCTATATATACGTACGAGCGATGGATGGGCGTATCGTCGGCGTTTGACGCGGTTCTGTGTGAAAATTGCCAATTTCGCATTGCGTTGTACTGTTTCCGGAGACGAAGACGATGGGTATCTGACGTGTATCACACGGACTTGCGTGAGTGTTTTCGGCGTCGCGAGTCGTGTTTATTCATGTATAAACACGACCGCCCGCGAACACCGCTCCGTGCGCGACAGATCGAAATCTCTCTCTCCGCGTGGAACGGCTCGCATTCGCGGAAGAAGCGTTTCGCGCTCTCGAACGTTATACGCGCTCCCGACGTCGCCTGAAATGATGCGTATTCATATCCGAAAGGTTAGACAATACATAAAAAGAGTCGACACACAGAGAGACGACTACAGAGAGAATGGACACAAATACAAAATGAAAGAGAGGAGATATTAATATGTGTTTGCACGCACAACGTAAGCCCCAGGGAGAGAGATATTGACGTACGCCTGCGCGTGGAGATGTGCCTCTAAGTAAAAACACGCGTCGACGCGGAGGGTCGTCGTTGCTAGCGACTTCCGACAAACACAAAATTGATCTTGAAAGAGACGAGAGAGAAGAGAGTTCTTCGCGAGAGAGAGATGAGGTTTCTCGTTCTACGAACGCTTTGACGATCGATGGACAAACGTAGAGAGACAACAGTCAAAATGTTGTTGGCATTGTGCGGGATGCGCACGCGTACTTGTATCGGGTGGAGATAAATAATATCTCCCCGTCTCGTCGCGTGTCCTCGCTGATCCACGACAAGAGTTGTGTTTCTCTCGCCATCGCCACGTTCGTTTGAATTGAATGACGACCAAGATATTCCAAGACCTCTCGCGTGTCTCTTTCTCTCTCTTTTTCATTTTCGTGTTTGATCGGATAATATCGCGACGCAGCGTGTGTCTGTGTGTAAAATAATAGAGAGAACACCCACCGGGTTACCGATATACACAACTCCTCTATGGAGTGGCTTTCGAACTTCGTTGTTGTCATTCACACAAATATCTCTCCGAAACATGCTCGGCCGAAGGTAACAGAAAAGACACCCGTTTTTGTCGGTCGCCCCATACACGAGCGTGTGTGTAACGTTGTGTCGTTATCCTTAATGTCTTTTATTCTTCATTGTCGTACGCGAGACCGCGCGATCCGAGAGAGGATCGTCCAGCGAGAGTTTCCGTTCGACGACGAAATGAAGAAATTGAATTTTATAGACAGAGAGAGACAGACGACACACGCCACACGCGCGAAGTTTGGCGAGGCGCATAAGGCAAAATCTTGATATTATTATCGAATTGGTGTTCTTTTCGAAGCTTCGTCGAGAGAGAAGTTTTGTTTTCATTTTTTTTTTTTTGTGCTCCTCTGTACGCTCTCGAGCGACGAACTCTTTTTTTTTGTTTTAACGCTTTCGGGGTGTAATACAAGAAAGAAAAAAAAATTATTTTTTTTTCACGTTTGACGACCTCAGAGTAGGCGAGATTACCCGCTGAATTTAAGCATATTACTAAGCGGAGGAAAAGAAACTAACAAGGATTTCCTTAGTAGCTGCGAGCGAACAGGAATTAGCCCAGCACTGAATCCCGCGGTTCCGCCGTTGGGAAATGTAGTGTTCAGGAGGGTCAGTTTATCCCGTGACGTCGAACCGCGTCCAAGTCCATCTTGAATGGGGCCATTTACCCGTAGAGGGTGCCAGGCCCGTAGCGACCGGTACGCGTTTCGGGAGGACCTCTCCTTAGAGTCGGGTTGCTTGAGAGTGCAGCCCTAAGTGGGTGGTAAACTCCATCTAAGGCTAAATATGACCACGAGACCGATAGCGAACAAGTACCGTGAGGGAAAGTTGAAAAGAACTTTGAAGAGAGAGTTCAAGAGTACGTGAAACCGTTCAGGGGTAAACCTGAGAAACCCAAAAGATCGAATGGGGAGATTCATCGTCGACGAGGCTGGCTTCCGTTGGTGCGCAGATAGCCCGCAATGGTGCCTTCGTGGTTACCAGTGCGAGGGTACACCACCTTCGGCAAATGTTCCGGCTACGTAGTCGTGCACTTCTCCCTTAGTAGAACGTCGCGACCCGTTGCGTGTCGGTCTACGGCCCGAGTTTGTTGACTGTCGTGTCGCCATCGCGCGCACACGGCAGACGCTCGGTCTCGCCTGGCCGGCTGCGTGACGGTACTCTGACGGTATCGGGCCGCAACCAATCCATTCTCGAATGTTTGTGCGTCAGGCCCGCCGCAAGCTCGGTTTTCTACCCGGAGGCACGGACCTGGTGCCGGCTCCGGGCCTAACCAGCTGTTAGCAGGCGGTGTCCTCGGACTGGCCAAGCTTTGAATTACCGGTCAGCGACGCTACTGCTTTGGGTACTCTCAGGACCCGTCTTGAAACACGGACCAAGGAGTCTAACATGTGCGCGAGTCATTGGGACATTGAAACCTAAAGGCGCAATGAAAGTGAAGGTCGTACCTTGCGTCGACCAAGGGAGGATGGGCCGCGTCACGATGCGGCCTCGCACTCCCGGGGCGTCTCGTTCTCATTGCGAGAAGAGGCGCACCCAGAGCGTACACGTTGGGACCCGAAAGATGGTGAACTATGCCTGGTCAGGACGAAGTCAGGGGAAACCCTGATGGAGGTCCGTAGCGATTCTGACGTGCAAATCGATCGTCGGAACTGGGTATAGGGGCGAAAGACTAATCGAACCATCTAGTAGCTGGTTCCCTCCGAAGTTTCCCTCAGGATAGCTGGCACTCGCTCGTTCCTCTTTGTGAACGCGTGCGAGTCTCATCTGGTAAAGCGAATGATTAGAGGCCTTGGGGCCGAAACGACCTCAACCTATTCTCAAACTTTAAATGGGTGAGATCTCTGGCTTGCTTGGATCAATGAAGCCACGAGATTTTGGATCAGAGTGCCAAGTGGGCCAATTTTGGTAAGCAGAACTGGCGCTGTGGGATGAACCAAACGCAGAGTTAAGGCGCCTAAGTCGACGCTTATGGGATACCATGAAAGGCGTTGGTTGCTTAAGACAGCAGGACGGTGGCCATGGAAGTCGGAATCCGCTAAGGAGTGTGTAACAACTCACCTGCCGAAGCAACTAGCCCTGAAAATGGATGGCGCTGAAGCGTCGCGCCTATACTCCGCCGTCAGCGGCAAGTGGGGCTGGACGCGTCGATGTCGCGCGTTTACGCGCGCTCGGCCGTCCTCCATGAAGCTCTGACGAGTAGGAGGGTCGCGGCGGTGTGCGCAGAAGGGTCTGGGCGTGAGCCTGCCTGGAGCCGCCGTCGGTGCAGATCTTGGTGGTAGTAGCAAATACTCCAGCGAGGCCCTGGAGGACTGACGTGGAGAAGGGTTTCGTGTGAACAGCCGTTGCACACGAGTCAGTCGATCCTAAGCCCTAAGAGAAATCCTATGTAGATGAGGTGTCTCTAAATTAGAGAATAACACACACCCATCGGGCGAAAGGGAATCCGGTTTCTATTCCGGAACCCGGCAGCGGAACCGCATACCATTCGGGCCCTCGTAAGAGTGTTCGTCGGGGTAACCCAAAATGACCTGGAGACGCCGTCGGGAGATCCGGGGAGAGTTTTCTTTTCTGTATAAGCGTTCGAGTTCCCTGGAAACCTCTAGCAGGGAGATAGGGTTTGGAACGCGAAGAGCACCGCAGTTGCGGCGGTGTCCGGATCTTCCCCTCGGACCTTGAAAATCCAGGAGAGGGCCACGTGGAGGTGTCGCGCCGGTTCGTACCCATATCCGCAGCAGGTCTCCAAGGTAAAGAGCCTCTAGTCGATAGATTAATGTAGGTAAGGGAAGTTGGCAAATTGGATCCGTAACTTCGGAATAAGGATTGGCTCTGAGGAGCGGGGCGTGTCGGGCTTGGTCGGGAAGCGGGTCTGGCTGACGTGCCGGGCCTGGGCGAGGTGCAACACGACTTTTTGTCGTGGGAATCCGAGCTCGGTCCCGTGCCTTGGCCTCCCGCGGATCTTCCTTGCTGCGAGGCTTCCGTCTAGAACGGTCGTCCTCTTCGGCCGCCATTCAACGCTCAGCTCAGAACTGGCACGGACTAGGGGAATCCGACTGTCTAATTAAAACAAAGCATTGCGATGGCCCCCACGGGTGTTGACGCAATGTGATTTCTGCCCAGTGCTCTGAATGTCAACGTGAAGAAATTCAAAAAAGCGCGGGTAAACGGCACAGAGCCATCGCTGAGGTGTCGGTCCGGTTCGCCGGACTAGTATCCGAGATGAGTCTCCGGTGCAGACCACACGACGTTTACCCGTAAAGCTGCTTGCGTGTGCTGCCCAATCCCACTTCTGTGGGTAACGGATGCCGCTTGCAGCAATGATGTGTGGTAGAGTGACGCGTAAGCGAACTCGACGGTTACCTATCAAACGGTGCGAGAGGAATCTTGCAAACATAGGCGTCTAGGGGGAGGGGGAGCCCCACCGGCCAGGCTACCGGTGCCCCCTCGCTTGGTGTCGGCCTCTTAGGGGCAGTGCCGCTAGTAATAGGTTGTGGAGAGACCGTTGATCGCATCATGCGCGCATCGGTCTTGAGTAGGGGCAGGGGAGTGCCAAAAGTGCGCTCCTGCCCCGCCGCCGGCGCCAGGCGGGCGAGCGTCTGAGGTGTCGGGTCCGAGCCCACTGGCCGGAACTAGTATCCGAGCTTAGCCCTCTTGCGTCGCCGGCGGTTATGGTGCTGCCTGCCGTCTCAGGCATAATGTGAGTTGTAGTACGGCGTTGCTGAGCAGCCTACGTTTGAAGGGTTCGATGGTCCGGTCGCCGTAGTGGAAGGAATGCCGGCCCGCGCACGATGTAAGGTGGAACACCCGGTTTGAACCCCTACTCTAGCGTCTTAAGGCACGCCTAGCGAACGCCGCCGACACCCGGGACAAGGCCGGGGGGGCCAACCGGCCCCCCCGGACCCCCCGGTGCGGTCGTAACTATGACTCTCTTAAGATAGCCAAATGCCTCGTCATCTAATTAGTGACGCGCATGAATGGATTAACGAGATTCCCTCTGTCCCTATCTACTGGCGGGGGCGACATTTTGACACTCTCACGGGTTGAAATGAGCACCACTGACTGCCAAAAGGTGCTCTGCACGATCCGAGCTGAAGTGGTGAATCAGTAATGACGATCGAAATCGAACGGAAACCTCGTACAAGGGTCAAAGCTATGCGTACGAAGGTTACGTTCGTCGACACGTCACTATATGTGCGTGCCGAGCTGGTACGACACGGACCCGTACCAGCGTAGCGACATAATAACATCGCTTTGCGTCTACGTCCGCGCATAAGCTCGAAAAAGCTGCTAGAACATCCAAGCATGCTAATAGATGCTGAGAGCCGCAAGCTCCGAGCATTCTATCATGGAAGGCGCTAGAGGCCATACACCTCTAGCTTAAAATATGTCGCTACTAGCAGAAAAACCTCGAGGATAAGTTGGATGAGGTGTTCGGATCCTCGGAAATGTCGAAAGTCGCAAAGGGACCTAGTGTCCTAGCTGTGCTTGTGCCTCCACGGGGTACCGCTGGATAGCGTGTTCTTGTTGGAGCATGTGAACTAAACGAAGCACAGTGGAGTGGAGGAGACAACCACTCAAAGTCCACGTCTCCCACGTGTTTGCCGTGCGTGGCGACCTTTGTCGTCGGAAAAGAGGATCCTGGGATCTGAGGAGGCCCTCTCCTGCGGGTGAGACGTCTCCAACACGTACCTTTGGCCTCTGCTTCGGCTAGATGGGCGGCTAGGCGAGACAAAGTAACCCTGTGCCTAGTCAATCGGCTTGGAACGACCGTAAACTATTAGCGAGCGGCGCTCTGTCGGGCGAGGAAGTGGGCTCTAAGGTCTTTTGCTTGCCAATTGATCTGGATGTTCCGCGGACTATATCCTGGGTGATGTCCTAACCTGACCGGATGGCAGGTTCCATATTGAGGGTCCGAGGAGGCCGGGACACGCAGCGGGAAGAAAAATATGCATAACTAATATGGGTAAACAAAATAATTCGAACGTCAAATCGACGGGAACAGCGCAAGGCCCTGCCGAGCGTGAAGTCGTCGTTGCAGAGGGGACAGACGTCGGTGATATTCCCGACCGAATTCCCTCCAAGTCTGGAGATGAGAGGACCGATGCTGTGCCGAAAGGCCGCTTCGTGGTGTCCCTCAAGAGGTGTAAACCACCTAATGGCCCAGTCGATCCTGCCGGGAAGAAAGAGGATGTACCGGCAGCCGACGAGGTTAAAGACAAGAAGAAGACCAAAAAGTCTTCCTCTAAGAAGGGCTCTTCTTCGACCGGGAAGAGCTCCAAAAATGGGGGGCAAGGTGCTAACCCTGCCTCCAAGAAAGGCAAGAGCGGGCCCGCTGGGGATAAGGAACCCGAGCCCGACTCACACCCTGACAAGGATGAAGACGACGAAGTCGTTGATTCCAAAAATGACAAGCCAAAGGGCGGCAAGAAGGTTTCACCGACCGGAAAGCCAACCAAAGGCAGACCGAGAAAGAAGTCGGTGGGGGCGACTTCTGGATCGTTGGTACGGCCTCTCGATCTCATCAGAGACGAAGCCTCTAGGCAAGTGAAGGAGGTTGGCATCGTGGTCACCGCGGATAAATCCCGGGTCACGAAAGAAGCTGCCTCTCGGATCTTGCTTAGTGTGAGCACGCTCAGCGAGCTTGTCCAGGAACTGGCTCTTCGGAACAGCTACCTAGAGGGACAACTCGCCGCGACCAAAAGCGAACTTAACAAAGCTCGCTTGGAAGCGAAGAGCGTAGGGAAGACGTCGCCGACTGCCCCGCGGTCAAAGACGAATTCCCTTGCTGGTAAGCACGCCAACTTGACCTACGCGCAAGCGGTTAAGGTCGAGTGCAACAAAGTTGCTCAAGACGCGGTGAAACCACCACAACATGTGGTGAAGATCTTCCCGCCGAAGGGCAAGGAGCAAAACAGCGACCTTACAAAGGCAACTGTTTTCTCCCTGGTGAAACCAGGCGAAGCAAAGATCCGCGTAAAGTCGGTTCGACGCATCCACTCCGGTGGCATAGCCGTCGAGACTGAACGCAAAGAGGATCTTAAAGCTTTCGCTGAAAATAGCCAGCTTAAAGATAGTGGACTCTCAGTCAACATTCAGACAAAGAGGAACCCGTTACTTATAGTATACGATGTTCCTAAAGAAATGTCTAAAGACGAAGTTTCTGACAGGTTGTGGAATCAGAACTTCGGAGAGATGACCCGAAAGGAATTCGTCTCTAACTTCAAGGTCGGCTTCAAAGCTGGATCAGGGAGCAGGGAGACGACCAATTGGGTCATCGAAGTCAGTCCGCAGACACGGCTGCGACTGAAGAGTGGGGAAGGCCGAGTTTACATGGGCTGGTCGTCTTGTCGTGTACAGGACTACGTCTCGGTAACTCGGTGCTTCAAGTGCCAGAAGTTTGGCCATACGGCTAAAAGATGCAAGTACAAGGAAGACGTATGCGGTCACTGCGCCGAAAAAGGGCATACCTTTGCCTCGTGCAGCAACAAGAGTAAGCCACCGGTTTGCTCGAATTGCAAAGATCGAGGCAAGTCGCACGACCATAAGTCCAGAGACAAACTGTGCGCATCCTACCAGGTTGCGTTGCAGCAAATTGTAGCTCAGACCAATTATGGTTAAAAGAGCCGAAAGCGAACGATCTCAGACGCGAATTCGAGTGATGCAGCATAATATGCAGCGAGCTCGAATAGTAACTGACGAGATACGAAATGTTATGCATCAGGAGAGCATAGATATGTTGCTCGCGCAGGAGCCATACAGCTGTCGGGGCAAATTGTCCGGGCTGGGGATTGCGACGAGAGTGGTCGCGGATGGCGACCGGCCAATGGCGGCTTTAGCCGTCACGAACCGGGACCTAGAAGTGACTAAAATCTCTCAACTATGCGACACTCATCTCTCTTGCGCATGCATTAATGGCACATTCGGTGACGTCTATCTAGTAAGTCAATACTTTCAATATTCGGAAGAAATTGAGCCAAGTTTGACGAGACTAGAGAAAGTACTTACGGTACTTAAACGCAGCAGAGTCGTGATTTCGGCCGATGTCAACGCAAAATCTCCTCTATGGGGAAGCGCGACGACAGACGCTAGGGGAGGTAAACTCGAAGAGTTTATAGCTCGTCACGACTTGGTTGTATTGAACGAGGCTGGTAGTATTCCCACATACTCCAGCTCGACTGGAGAGTCCACGATCGATGTCACGCTAGCGACAAGTGACATGTCCGGCACAGTGCGAGGTTGGAAAGTCCGAAAGGACCTGACGACCAGCGACCACCGTGTCATCGAATTTTCGTTGCAGTTCGCCAACGCGGTAGAAAATCGGCACCTTGAAGGGCGTTTTCATCTGCAAAGTGCGAACTGGCCCAGATTCGAACAAGCGCTGCTGGAAAGCAAGAGGAACTTACCCTCCCGGCCGAATAGCCGAGGCGAGGTCGAACATCTAGCACAGGAACTCGAGCAATCGATTGTCCAAGCGTGCAGTTCTTCAATGCGATCTAAGCGGTGGCACTCCAAATCTGTCCCGTGGTGGACACCAGATTTGACAAGACGGAAGAAGCGAGTCTATAGACTTAGACGAGCCTTCCAAAACTCGAGTTGTTCGGAGGAAGAGAGAGCGGCGCGTAAAGCGGAGTATCTAATTCAGAGAAAAGCTTACACGGCTGCGGTGAAAGCTGCGAGGATGCAAAGTTGGAAGGACTTTGTAACCGAGCAGGGGAACAAAGAGCCATGGGGTCTTGTTTACAAGATCTCAAGAAACAAACTGAATGTCGAGACTGCGGTTTCGAACATTCGGACAGAACAAGGACATACGATGGATTGGAAATCCACGGCGTCTGCGCTGCTGGAGTCGTTAATCCCGGACGATTCGTCCGAGAGCGACACTCCTGAACACGAACGAGCCAGGCGTGAATCCGCTACCGAGCCACTAAGCGAAAACGATCGTGTTTTCTCTTATAAGGAGCTTGAAGACGCGGTGAAACACCTGAAGCGGCGCAAGTGCCCAGGAATAGACAGGATAGAGCCGGAAGTTGTAAAAAGCTCGCTTGGAATTCTCCGAGAAGAGTTACTTCAGCTCTATAATGGCTGCCTGGAGCACGGAGTCTTCCCTGCCAGATGGAAAGTCGGCCTGATTAGAACCATTCTAAAAGGGCAGGACAAACCTGAAGCGGAAGTGAAGTCTTACAGACCAATTTGCCTACTATCCGTAGTTGGCAAAGTTCTTGAGAAGCTAATCGCAAAGCGACTAGCTAATGTGTTCCTACACCCGGAACTGGCCTCTGACCGGCAATACGGATTCAGACCTAAGCGATCCACGGAAGATGCCGTGGTAAAGCTTAGAGAGATGGTGTATAGTCGCCAGGAGCGCTATGTTCTGGGTCTCTCCTTCGACATCTCGGGTGCATTCGACAATGTCTGGTGGCCGAGCGTACTCAACGAGTTGAGGAAACGAGGCTGCCCACTCAACCTCTATCGGCTGATGGTCGACTATTTCTCCAACCGCGTGGTGACCTTAAGGTCTAAGCGCGGAGAAGTGAGGAAAGTCGTAACCAAAGGTTGTCCACAGGGGTCGATTCTCGGTCCGAGTTGCTGGAATATGATATTTGACGGAATTCTGCAACTATTAACGAACACCAGACTCGCTTGCGAGCCTATCGCCTACGCTGATGACCTTCTCGTACTCGTCTACGGCGATTCGAGATTGGAACTCGAGCGAAAAGGGCAGAAGGTGACGGATACGATTTCCAAGTGGTGCAAATCACAAAAGTTATCGCTATCCGCGCCGAAGACCGAGATGATTCTCTTAAAAGGTTCTCTTCAAATGACGAGACCACCTGTGGTGAGGATTGATGAGAAAAGTATCGCTTCTAGGAGTACCATTAGGTACCTGGGCGTATACTTTGACGAAAGACTGGGAGTTAAATCCCATGTTGAATATTTGAGTGCTAAGTCCTTGCAAACGTTTAACGCGTTAACAAGGATTGCCTGTGCGAACTGGGGTTTGGGCCCCCGAGCCATGCGTACTATGTACCGTGGTCTCTTCGTCCCAATCGTGGCGTATGCTGCCGCGGGCTGGGCAGACCTCCTTACCTCTGCATCGAGGAAACTCATTGTCAGAGCGCAGAGGAAAGTTTTGCTTGGCTGCGTCAAGGCCTATAGAACGGTATCGACGGATGCGATCCCTGTGATCGCCGGAGAAGTACCGATAGACTTGATGATAGCGGAACGTGCATGCGCTTACAAAATACGAAAAGAACTCGATCTCGAGTTTCAGACATGTCGCATTAGTCACGCCGATCTGGCTGACGGAACGATCTCGCCTAAGGAAGCCTTGGCTGCAGTTAGGCGAGAGGCGCTAGCAGTGTGGCAAAGGAGATGGTCGTCATCGACGAAGGGTAGGACAACGTTCCAATACTTCAACGATGTATCAGACCGTCTTGGCGCGCGTTGGGTGATCACTGATCACTATGTTGCTCAGTTCCTAAGCGGACACGGAGATTTCCGTGCGAAGCTCAAGGAATTCACCTTGGTGGCGGACGAACACTGCGAGTGTGGCGAAGCGGAAACGCCGAGACACATATTGTACGAGTGTCCGCGGTACGGCGAGGCGCGAGGACTCCTTCGCCAAGATGCTACTGCTAAAGGCTTACCATGGCCGGTGCAAGAAGCAGACTTGGTGAGCGAACAAATGTTTAGGAGCTTCCGCAAGTTCGCGCGCGACGTACTAAAACTAAAGGCTGAGCGAACAAATGTGGCCACGGAACAGAGGTGAAAACTTCAAGTTCCGCTGGAATTGGACTCCAACCAGCTGGTCGAAACTCTTGAGTTTCGACTCCTCGGGCCGGGTACCAAGCCCCTCCCGCAATTAGCGGGAGTTCCCGGAATGGGTATGGACTCGAGGTGGTAGTGGGATCGTCGTCGTTTGTCCTCCAAATGAAACGCGAACGACGATATAGAAGGTAGAGCCATAACATCTGGCACATAGCAGAAGAAACGAAGCCGGTATGGACTGAATGTCCGAGGTACGGCGCAGCTCGAGTTTACTCGGCTCATTTAAATACTCCACTGTCCCTATCTACTGAGAGTTCACCGCTAGGTGGCGCAGAGTACACACGCGTCTTCACGTCGCTCCGTATTTCGAGTGCTTTTTAAGTGGTAAATTCTTCAGGAATAATTAATTAAAGTTATTCAGAGTACAGTATTAGTGCCTGTGAGCATTTATACGAAAAAGTTCGGCGATCGCACGACCGTGGAAAGATTTATTCCGAAAAATCGAGTTGGCGTCGGTTGGCGGCAAGCCGCGGTGACGCGTCGGTTCTTCGATCGGATATATCTTGACTTCAGCCGTTGCCAAAGTGCTGCATCCATTTGTGCATGTGTTAGCACTCGTGCTAAACATAACGCAAGTGGTTAAAGCACGTTTGATAAAGACATTAGTCATTTATTGACGAAAATTCAGTATTGACGGGTAGTTGGCCGCCATCTTGGACGCCATCTTCCCGCCAAGAGGGACGCCATCACGGGCGCCATCTGGCGGCCGCTCGGCAAAGCTCGAGCCGCCATTTCTCCGCGGGAGATTCAAACGGACGACTGCGCCGCCCTCCGGGCAAGCGCTGAAATATAAGGATGTCTCCTCCAAACAGAAGCTGCGGGAAATCTCTGATCTCTGGAAAGACCGCACCCAGCAACAAGACCGGAACAGGACCGTCGATGAAGAAGAAGGAGAAGAAAACTTCGAGAGTTAAATCTCCAGTCCCTGTCACGGAGGCAACTCCAATGGAAACGGAGAAGGAAAGCAGTAAGCGGCAGAGGCAGGATGAGGACTCGGATACGACGAAGCAGAACGCGAACAAGGTGATGAGGAACTACCCGGAATCCAGCACAGACGACGAGGACTCTAGCGACACAAACACAGATGTCGAAGAAGATCTACGCCATAATCCAGAGCCGCTAGAGAAGGACTGCTGCAAACAAAACCAGTGCTGCAAGGATACAACGGAGCCTGATGAGAGCGAAAGCTTTAGGCAACAGGCCGACAATATCAGGAAAAACCTGTTGTCCTTCCTCAGCAACCAAAAAACACAGATCGAGCCTCCAGTCCACTGCAAGGTATTAGATAGTTTAATGGAAATGCAGAGTCTCATTACAGCTGTCCTTATGAGAAACAGCTACCTCGAGGGACAGGTGCAGACCCTTCAAAGCGCCGGCCTGAAAGTGAACACCAATACTTCACAGCGGCCACTAACATACGCCGAGCGAGTTGGTGTTAAATCGGGAATTGTCACGGTTTCAACCCGCAAACAGGACCCACCGAACGTGATCACCATCGTTCCTAAGAACACCGCTAAGTACGAATCTAGCTCTAAAACTAAAGACGCGGTCATGCATCTCATTTCGCCTGCAGCAGAAGGTCTGCAGGTTAACAACATCAGAAGGATCCAGGGGAACGGAATCCTTATAGAGACCGCAAAAAAAGGTGACATCGCAACCTTAATGGCGAATAAGAAACTGAAGGAGGCCGGGTTCAAAGTCGGCGCCCCAATTAAAAAGAACCCGCGCATTATTATATTTAACGCCCCGAGATTCGAGGAAGAGAAAGACCTGATCGCGACGATTGCAAAACAAAATGCAGAACCCGAGGAGCAGGAGAAATTCGAGAAGCAAATTAAGCTTGCATTCAAGACCGGCGACAAGGAGAAGGACCACTGCAATGTCGTCCTAGAGGTATCGCCAGAGATCAGAGGAAAGCTACTCAGACGCGATCGCGTACATATAAGCTGGGATAGATGCCATGCGAGGGATTACATCGTTGCCACACGATGCTACAAGTGCCAGGCTTACGGGCACACCACGAAGCATTGCAGAAGCGAGAAGGATATCTGCGGACACTGCGCTGGACAAGGACACAGCTACAAGGAATGTAAAAACAGGAAAACGGCTGCGTCTTGTCCAAACTGTAAAAGAGCTGGAAGACCTTCAAACCACTCTGTCAAGGACAATGAATGCCCGGCCTACATCAGCGCCCTAGACCAGGTCCTTGCTCGAACGGATTATGGTCAATAGACCCAACAATTCTCACATGCAGGAAATCAGGTTTGCTCAGCTTAATATGCGAAGATCGCAAACAGTGTCACTCGAAGCAGCCAGGATGCTGGACGAAAAACATTTCGACGTGCTCTTGATGCAAGAGCCCTATAATATCAAGGGAAAATTCATAGGATTCGGTAACAGAGTTCTACAATGCCACGGCGGGAAACCAGGAGAACAGGTCTACTCAGGAATTATAGTAAAAAATCCATCGCTCTCTGTGCTGAAGCTCGCCTATCTTAGCAACGATCACTGCACGTGTGTAGAGATCACCGGTGCTACAGGCAACTTCTACCTCGCATCAGTATATTTTCAGTGCTCCCACGACATCGAGCCGTACATCGAAATGATGAAGAAAATTGTAAGGACGCTACCATCTGAAAAACTGATCATCGCAGCCGACGTGAATGCTAAATCTGCGCTCTGGTACAGCCAGTCCGTAGATCAGCGAGGGGGACGACTCGAAGAGGAAATAGCGCAGCTTAACCTCTTTGTTATGAACGAGCCAGGTAATCCACCTACCTATCGCAATCAACAAGGCTGCTCGAACATCGACGTAACCCTCACCACTGAGGCTGCGGTCAGAATGATAAAGGACTGGCGAGTCAGAGAGGGATGGACAACAAGCGACCACAATTTAATTACTTTCAAGATCCGTTCCAACGAATCGTACAATACTATTACACAGATGCCACGCTTCAAGACCAACAAAGCAGACTGGAACAGGTTCAGCAGAGTTCTCGAAAGGAACGCTGAAAGAATCCTGCTCCCACAAGAGATCAGAAGCAGAGTGCAAGTGGAGAATCTCGCAAGCGCTGTTAGCTGCTGCGTAATCGACACTTGCAAATCGACGCTGCAAACCAGAAAGAGACGCAGTAGATCTGTTCCCTGGTGGACCGTGAAGCTTACGCATCTAAAGAAGAGCACGTATAAGGCCAGGAAAATGTTTCAACTCGAACGAGATCCAACCGCCAGACAGGAGAAGAAGAGGACTTACCGTATCATCAGAAGAGAATACACTGCAGAAATCCATAGAGCCAAAAATAGCAGCTGGCAGGCATTCGTCACGGAGGATGGAAATTCCAACCCCTGGGGAATGACCTACCGGCTATGTATGCATAAAATTGCTCCAGAACAAGCACTTTCCACTTACACGTCCACGGCACTAATTCAACCTACGACCTGGAACCACTCTGCTACGGAACTACTTAACGCACTGGTACCCGACGACACAGACGACGTAACCGACACTCAGAGAGACAGAAGAGCGAATTGTCTCAGACCGCCGAATACAGACGACGCACCGGAATTCACCAGCGATGAGGTCAAAAAGGCTATTACCAGCCTCAGAAACGGGAAAGCCCCGGGACTGGACCTCATTGAGGTGGAAGTGGTCAAGGTAGCGTATGGAACGCTCTTTGACCATTACAGAACACTTTTCAACAGTTGCCTGAAGAACGGAGTCTTCCCCAGTGCTTGGAAGAAGGGTTCGATCCGAGCCCTTCTGAAAAGTGCTGACAAGGATGACTCCCTGACTAGCTCATATCGACCCGTATGCCTCCTGCCGGTAATTGGAAAGTGCTTGGAGAAACTTATAGTACTCAGACTGCGGCCGTTTTTAAACGACCCTCAATTCTCATCTAATCAGCAATTTGGATTCAGAGAAGGCAAATCCACAACGGATGCCATCATCAGGATGCGAACGATAGTTAAAGACTCACAAGACAAATATGCCCTCGGAATTCTCTTCGATATATCGGGAGCTTTTGATAACGTCTGGTGGCCAAGCATCCTGCACCGGCTAAAAGAACGACACTGTCCGCGCAACATCTATAATCTTGTTGCAGATTATTTAAGCTGCAGATCTGTGAAACTCGTTGGCAGAAACACCGAAGTACAGAAGGACGTATCGAGAGGATGCCCTCAAGGTTCGATTCTAGGACCGAATCTCTGGAATCTAATCTTCGACGATCTGTTGGCCACCCTCACAAGAAACAACTTCGAGGTAGTTGCATATGCGGACGACTTACTCATCGTCATTACTGGCAACGCCAGAATTGACCTTGAGAATCGCGGGCAAGTAGCTGCAACGATCACCGAGCAATGGTGTACACAGGAGAAGCTCATGCTGTCGGTGAAGAAATGCGAGATGATCCTTCTCAAGGGGAATCTCGACATTCGCAGACCACCAACCATAAGAATTTACGGAAAATCGATAAGAATGGCAAAATCCGTCCGTTATCTGGGCGTACACATAGATTCAGGATTACACATAAAATCTCACATCGCACATATCAGATCTAAATGCACCGAGAAATTTAACAGGCTTGCAATAGTTGCCCGCAGAGACTGGGGACTTAAATTTAAAAGCCTCAAAACGTTATACACGGGACTCTTCGTCCCAATAGCCACGTACGCTGCCGCAGCATGGGCAGATCGCATGAACGCGTCACATATTAGATCGATTGCAGCAGCCCAAAGGTTCGCACTTCTTCGAACCACGAAAGCATATGCAACTTCAGCGACAGATGCTCTACTGGTCATCGCTGGAACTCCACCGATTGACTTAAAGGTCAAAGAAGCAAAGCTCCGGTATTATGTCAGATGTGGAATTCCGTTCACACTCCCCGACTATCGGTTCCCCGAAGACGCGGAGGACGAACATCCATACCAGGCAATTACCAGAGCTATTCATATGGAGTGGCAAAATCGCTGGCTACAATCCGATACCGGTAGACATACCTTCAGCATCTTCTCGAACGTTCAGGAAAGAATGGATAACACCTGGCTCACATTGAATCATTACAATGTGCAATTCCTCACGGGCCACGGCGACTTCGCGGCCAAGCTCAAGCAGCGAGGACTCGCGAAAAGCGACCGATGTGCCTGTGGACAGGAAGAGACGCCACATCATGTACTTTTGGAATGCCATCTGCATGCAGAGGAAAGAGTGGACTACAGGACCGTCATTGAGCAAGAAGGAATACAATGGCCACCGCGACCATCTCACTGGATCAATCAACGCTACTTCAAGGAATTCAACCAGGCCACGAAGAGGATCTTAAAGAAGAAAGAAGAATCATGGACGCGGGTGCGCGCAAGAGACAACAACCTAAGGATGCGACGATACCGACAAGGCCTCCAGGATGCAGGACGAAGAGTCGGAGAAATCGGAACAAGATAGGCCGCGAAGAGGACCAAAAGAAGACAGAAGAATCATGGACATAGGCTCGTGCGAGGGACATCAACCAACGGATATGTATAACTAACGCTAACCCCTTTATTTTCAGGATAACATTATTTTCAGGGAAATATTATTTTCAGGAAAACATTATTTTCAGGGAATATATACTACGACCACCCTGACGATCAGCGCAGGCGGTACCTATAACATCTTTGGTATCGTGATCGCAGGGTGTAACGGCAAGCGGCTCGACCGTGCCAACCTGTAAGAGACCGAGCGTTAAGCTGGTAACTCCGCCTCCCCGTGGCCCTCGCTGGTAACGTTCCGACGGCGGTGCGTCTCCTCGGAGACGTGCCGACGGAGAAACGGCTAAGTGAGTTACTTCCCGTATGGGACGGTCTACCCTTTCGATGATCCTTAAGCGGTGAGAGAGGGGTTTTTCCAAGTCCGAAGTTCTCAACATCTACGAACTTACACTTCGTAGTGGTTTCACTTTAGCTAGAAAGTGGCCCTTGCCGATATGAGGGAAACCTCGAGGTGCGGCATTCTCTCGAAAGAGAGATGGGCAAGACTAAATGTCCCTATCTACTGAGGTGGCGCAGAGTACACACGCGTCTTCACGTCGCTCCGTATTTCGAGTGCTTTTTAAGTGGTAAATTCTTCAGGAATAATTAATTAAAGTTATTCAGAGTATAGTATTAGTGCTAGTGAGCATTCATACGAAAAAGTTTCGCGTTCAGACGACTCTGGAAAGACTTATTCGGAAAAATCGAGTTGGCGTCGGTTGGCGGCAAGCCGCGGTGACGTGTCGGTTTTTCGATCGAATATATCTGGACTCCAGCCGTCGCGAAAGTGTTGCCTCCATTTGTGCATGTGTCAGTACTCGTGCTGAACATAACGCAAGTGGTCAAAACACGTTAGGTACAGACAATAGTCATTTATTGACGAAATAGAGTTTTGACGGGTAGTTGGCCGCCATCTTGGACGCCATCTTCCCGCCAAAGAGGGACGCCACCAAGGGCGCCACCTCGCGGCCGCTTGGCAAAGTTCGAGCCGCCATTACTTCGCGGGAAATTTAAAAAGACGTTTGCGCCGCCCTGACGGGCAAGCGCTAAGACACCAGGATGCCAGGGACAACCAATACAGGCTGCAAAATCCCAGTCCCGAAGAACGTTATCAAAACCGCAGCAGCCATTTCCGACAAGAAGAAGGAGAAGAAGAAGAAGACCCCAGCGGCCAAAACTAAGCAGCCATCGTCAGAAGCAGTGCCCATGGAAACGGAGAAGGAGAACACAAAGAGGCAGAGGCAAGCGGACGACTCCGATTCAGCCGGTCACAAGGTCACCAAGCTGAGGAAGAACTACACGGAATCGACCACCGACACCGAGGACTCCAGCGATTCGCTCTCGGAATTCGACCAGGACTCCACTGACAACCCCGAGCCGTTGGAAAAGGACTGCTGTAAGCAGAATGAATGCTGCAAAGAAGCGGCGCCTGCAGAAAAGAAGGATTTCAAACAGAGGGCAGACGACATCAGCAGAAACCTGGTAAGTATGTTAAATAACGCGAAAATTAATCCTACAGTCCACAGCAAGGTCCTCGAGAGCTTTATGGATATGCAGAGTCTCCTTACCGCGGTACTTATGAAAAACAGCAACCTGGAGGGACAAATCCAGACACTGAAAGACGTCACCACGAAGACGAGCCATACCACCACACAGCGGCCGCTTACGTACGCCGAACGAGTCGGCGTGAAAACAGGAGCTGCCAGCGTTTCCACTCGCAAACAGGACCCGCCGAACGTCATAACAATTTTACCGACGAAGACCAGCAAATGCGAATCGAGCCTGCAGACCAAGGACGCGGTCATGCAACTTATATCGCCCGCCACAGAAGGCCTACAAGTGAACAATATAAGAAGGATCCAAGGGAACGGAATACTCATCGAGACTGCAAAAAAAGGGGACATCGCCACTTTATTGGCGAACAGGAAACTGAAGGATGCTGGCTTCAAAGTCGGCGCGCCCATAAAGAGGAATCCGCGCATAATAATCTTCAACGCACCACGATTCACGGAGGAAAAGGAATTAATTTCCACCATTGCCAAGCAGAACGCGGAACCAGAAGAACAGGATAAATTCGAGCAACAAACTAAGCTCGCCTTCAAGACTGGAGACAAAGACAAGGACCACTGCAATGTCGTCCTGGAAGTATCCCCGGAAGTCAGAGAGAGATTGCTAAAGCGAGAACGCGTCCATATAAGCTGGAGTAGATGTCACGCGAGGGATTATATAGTAGCAACCCGATGCTACAAATGCCAGGCTTTCGGGCACACAACGAAGCATTGCAGAAGTGACAAAGACACCTGTGGACACTGCGCAGCGCAAGGACATACTTATAAGGACTGTAAGAGTAGAAATGCAGCGGCTACTTGCCACAACTGCAAGAAAGCAGGACGACCGTCGAATCACTCCGTGAAAGATAAGGACTGCCCAGCATACGCCAGCGCCCTAGACCAGGTCCTCGCTCGCACAGACTATGGTCAATAAACATACTTCAAATACATCTCCAGCAATTAAAATAGCACAACTGAACATGAGAAGATCGCAAACCGTATCACTCGAAGCAGCCAGACTCCTTGGCGAACAACAGATCGACATACTCCTAATGCAGGAGCCTTATAACATAAAAGGAAAGTTCATCGGATTCGGTAACACAGTTATGCAATGCCATGGCGGCAAACCAGACGAACAAGTTTACGCAGGAATCATAATTAGAAATCCATCGCTCAGCATACTGAAACTGGCCCATCTCAGTAACGAGCATTGCACCTGCATCGAGATAACAGGGCCCTCCGGAAACTTTTACATTGCGAGTATCTACTTCCAATGTTCACACGATATCGAACCTTATATTAGTATGATTGAAGAAATAGTTAAAGCCCTACCGCATGAAAAATTAATTATAGCCGCTGATGTAAACGCGAAATCTCCACTATGGCATAGCAAGAGATCCGATGAACGCGGTGAACAACTTGAAGAAGCAATAGCCCAACTCAATCTATATGTGCTAAACGAACCAGGCAATCCGCCAACGTTCCGTTCGCACTCTGGATCCACAAACATAGATATTACCTTAGCATCAGACAACATAGTCTCGTCTACCAAGGACTGGCATGTGATCGAAGAATGTACGACAAGCGATCACAACACCATCATGTTCAGCATTCAGCCCAACGGATCAGGTGTAATTAAACAGCAGGAACCGCGCTTTCGTACCAACAAGGCCAACTGGGATAAGTTCCGACAAGTTCTCCTGGAAAACAGAGGCAGAAGCCTGCAAGACTACAACATCGATAACAGGCAGGGAATCGAAGAGACGGCAATTAGAGTCAGAAATAGTATTATTGACACTTGCAAATCCACGCTGCAAGTTAAACGAAGGCATTGCAGATCCGTTCCCTGGTGGACAGAAACACTCACACGTATGAAAAAGGAGACATATAGGTCGCGTAAATCGTACCAGTT
>CAJYYI030000507.1:37500-40000 GCA_913789915.3 Sphecodes monilicornis
TACGCCGCTGGCAACTTGTCGTGCAGATCGGAGGTTACTACTCAAGCAATACGCCGCTGGGAACTTGTCGTGCAATTCGGAGGTTGGTACGAAAGCAATACGCCGCTGGCAACTTGTCGTGCAAATCGGAGGTTGGTACGAAAGCAATACGCCGCTGGGAACTTGTCTTGCCGAACGATGACTGCTCCGTTTCAAAAATTATTACTCCGAAAGTACGCATCGGAGCAGTCTGTATTTTCTATATGTGTCTTAAAACGCACCGTTTAATCGATTGATATTGCTGAAATTCGTGAAAAATAAATTTTGAAAGAGTTTCATACGTCGGTGAATGCGCCGCGGGACTTAGAAAATTTTCGGAGCACGCCGCGAGAACGATCGCTGCTCCGTTTCAAAAATTATTACTCCGAAAGTACGCATCGGAGCAGTTTGCATTTTCAATATGTGTCTTAAAACGCACCGTTTAATCGATTGATATTGCTGAAATTCGTGAAAAATAAATTTTGAAAGAGTTTCATACGTCGGTGAATGCGCCGCGGGACTTAGAAAATTTTCGGAGCACGCCGCGAGAACGATCGCTGCTCCGTTTCAAAAATTATTACTCCGAAAGTACGCATCGGAGCAGTCTGCATTTTCAATATGTGTCTTAAAACGCACCGTTTAATCGATTGATATTGTTGAAATTCGTGAAAAATAAATTTTGAAAGAGTTTCATACGTCGGTGAATGTGCCGCTGGGACTTAGAAAATTTTCGGAGCACGCCGCGAGAACGATCGCTGCTCCGTTTCAAAAATTATTACTCCGAAAGTACGCATCGGAGCAGTCTGCATTTTCAATATGTGTCTTAAAACGCACCGTTTAATCGATTGATATTGTTGAAATTCGTGAAAAATAAATTTTGAAAGAGTTTCATACGTCGGTGAATGTGTCGCTGGGACTTAGAAAATTTTCGGAGCACGCCGCGAGAACGATCGCTGCTCCGTTTCAAAAATTATTACTCCGAAAGTACGCATCGGAGCAGTCTGCATTTTCAATATGTGTCTTAAAACGCACCGTTTAATCGATTGATATTGTTGAAATTCGTGAAAAATAAATTTTGAAAGAGTTTCATACGTCGGTGAATGTGCCGCTGGGACTTAGAAAATTTTCGGAGCACGCCGCGAGAACGATCGCTGCTCCGTTTCAAAAATTATTACTCCGAAAGTACGCATCGGAGCAGTTTGCATTTTCAATATGTGTCTTAAAACGCACCGTTTAATCGATTGATATTGTTGAAATTCGTGAAAAATAAATTTTGAAAGAGTTTCATACGTCGGTGAATGTGCCGCTGGGACTTAGAAAATTTTCGGAGCACGCCGCGAGAACGATCGCTGCTCCGTTTCAAAAATTATTACTCCGAAAGTACGCATCGGAGCAGTCTGCATTTTCAATATGTGTCTTAAAACGCACCGTTTAATCGATTGATATTGTTGAAATTCGTGAAAAATAAATTTTGAAAGAGTTTCATACGTCGGTGAATGTGCCGCTGGGACTTAGAAAATTTTCGGAGCACGCCGCGAGAACGATCGCTGCTCCGTTTCAAAAATTATTACTCCGAAAGTACGCATCGGAGCAGTTTGCATTTTCAATATGTGTCTTAAAACGCACCGTTTAATCGATTGATATTGTTGAAATTCGTGAAAAATAAATTTTGAAAGAGTTTCATACGTCGATGAATGTGCCGCGGGACTTGGAAAATTTTCGGAGCGCACCGCTCCGAGTAGTACGCTCGGCCATTATTTGCAATTATTTTTGTTAATATGCTTCAGAACGAATTTTTAATACGATATTTGTTGTTAAAACGCCAATTGTTACAATGATCTAACATTAAAAATCGTTTAAGAACATTATTAAAAAAGTTTACTCTTGACCGTGAGAGCTAAAAAATTTTCGGAGTACCGTGATATATAATGAAAAGTTGTGTATTTTATGTAGAATAATCTAGTAATGTGAAAATTTGTTGAATTTGAGAACGCCTTTTTTCGCGGTGAATGTGCCGCGGGACTTGGAAAATTTTCGGAGCGCGCCGCTCCGAGTAGTACGCTCGCCCATTATTTGCAATTATTTTTGTTAATATGCTTCAGAACGAATTTTTATTACGATATTTGTTGTTAAAACACTAATTGTTACAATGATCTAACATTAAAAATCGTTTAAGAACATTATTAAAAAAGTTTACTCTTGACCGTGAGGACTTAGAAAATTTTCGGAGCGCGCCGCTCCGAGTAGTACGCTCGCCCATTATTTGCAATTATTTTTGTTAATATGCTTCAGAACGAATTTTTATTACGATATTTGTTGTTAAAACACTAATTGTTACAATGATCTAACATTAAAAATCGTTTAAGAACATTATTAAAAAAGTTTACTCTTGACCGTGAGAGCTAAAAAATTTTCGGAGTACCGTGATATATAATGAAAAGTTGTGTATTTTATGTAGAATAATCTAGTAATGTGAAAATTT
>CAJYYI030000507.1:52500-86994 GCA_913789915.3 Sphecodes monilicornis
GATGGGTGTAACGAGAACGTATTCGCTCTTGATCTGGTACTCAAATACCATCGCCAAAACTTTAAACCGCTATACGTCGCATCCTTCGACATTTCAAAAGCCTTTGACTCGGTGTCACATATGGCAATTAGGAATGTGATCGAGACGATGGGGCTGCCTCAACCCATGACCGATTACATCATGGACGTATACCGGAGGAGTACAACACGACTTGCATGTGGCAATTGGGAGTCAGACGAGATCAATCCCACCTGCGGAGTTAAACAGGGAGATCCCCTGTCTCCAATCATTTTTAATATGATAATGGACAATCTCCTGTGTCTCATTCCATCAGAGATTGGTGCAGATATTGGAGAGGGTCATTATAATGCATTGGCGTTTGCAGACGACCTATTATTTATTGCCAGAACATCTAAAGGCCTCCAATTAATGATTGATGAAGCAACAAGCTTTCTGACCAAGTGTGGGCTTAAGATTAACGCCACTAAGTCCTTCACTGTAGCCCTGACAAATGTACCACACATGAAAAAGTCGGTGGTGGACAGTCGAGCACAATTCACCTGTGCTGGCCAAAGATTGCCCGCCCTGAAGCGGGAAGACGAATGGAAATACCTTGGTATCCCATTTACACCGGAGGGACGAACAACCACGAAGCCCGAAGCGCAACTGACAGAAGCAATAGATAGGCTGACCAAAGCGCCACTTAAGCCACAGCAGAGGCTTTTCGCCGTGGGAGTGATGGTCCTGCCAGGGATCTCCCATCTTCTAACCCTTGGTGAAACAACCTTAGGACGGCTTAAGAAGATCGACTCGATGGCGAGGAAAGCCGTGAGGAAATGGCTCTGCCTCCCGCATGATACGGTCAAGGCATACTTTCATGCGAATGCCAAAGATGGTGGATTATCCATACCATCTGCTAGGTGGCTTATGCCCCTACGCAGGAAGGAGAGGCTCAAGACGCTGGAAGGGAGAGGCCAAACAACCGATCCCTTTCTCTCTCAGGAAATTCAAAGAGCCATACGGAGGCTAACGGAACAGCGAATAACGCATGACTCAGTTGCGAAGATAGAGGCAAGGTGGGCCAGGTTACTCCACGAGTCAATTGATGGAAGGGCCCTGAAGGAGTCACGAAAGGTGCCCCAGCAACACCGATGGGTTCTGGATGGAAGTAAATTCTTAAGTGGTAGAGACTTCCTCAATGCCATGAAATTAAGGATCAATGCCCTGCCAACAAGATCTAGGACAGCCAGAGGACAGAGAAAGGACCGCATGTGTCGAGGTGGCTGTAATGCCGTCGAGACATTAAACCATGTGGTTCAGCAGTGTCATCGAACGCACAGAGCCCGCATAGAGCGACACGACGCCATAATAAAATATATGGAAAGAGCTCTGGCCAAGAAGTTTGAGAAGATCGAAGATGAGCCGCACTTCACAACACCGGAAGGATTAATGAAACCCGACCTCATCTGCACGAAGGGTCCGACGGCACTTGTCCTAGATGCACAAGTGGTAAGTGAGCATATAGAGACAGACATGGCACACAAGACCAAAGCTGAGAAGTACAAGTCTCTTGATACACTCATCAAGGACAGATACGCCGTGGAAAGCGTATCATACACTACAGTCACGCTCTCATACCGCGGTGTATGGAGCGAAGCATCAGCCAGTTCGCTTATCAAAATGGGAGTGCTCCGAAAATCGGAGCTGAAGATCATGAGTACACGAGTGCTGATGGGAGGACTAAGCGCGTTCTGGCGCTTTAACCGGACGACCACCACCAGGACTGGGATCGGCTAACGCGAGGAAGAACCAACTCGGAGCAAAGGGTGCTGCCTGCCATACAGGCACAATAAAAAAAGGGGGAGTGTTTAGTGGGTATGCCCTGTGAACGGGAGAGTCCCACACTACCAGCTACCGACGCATAGCTGGTGTGCGTAACGCATTTCAACCCCCTTTTCAAAAAAAAATAGCCAAATGCCTCGTCATCTAATTAGTGACGCGCATGAATGGATTAACGAGATTCCCTCTGTCCCTATCTACTGGCGGGGGCGACATTTTGACACTTTCACGGGTTGAAATGAGCACCATTGACTGCCAAAAGGTGCTCTGCACGATCCGAGCTGAAGTGGTGAATCAGTAATGACGATCGAAATCGAACGGAAACCTCGTACAAGGGTCAAAGCTATGCGTACGAAGGTTACGTTCGTCGACACGTCACTATATGTGCGTGCCGAGCTGGTACGACACGGACCCGTATCAGCGTAGCGACATAATAACATCGCTTTGCGTCTACGTCCGCGCATAAGCCTGAAAAAGCAGCTAGAACATCCAAGCATGCTAATAGATGCTGAGAGCCGCAAGCTCCGAGCATTCTATCATGGAAGGCGCTAGAGGCCATACACCTCTAGCTTAAAATATGTTGCTACTAGCAGAAAAACCTCGAGGATAAGTTGGATGAGGTGTTCGGATCCTCGGAAATGTCGAAAGTCGCAAAGGGACCTAGTGTCCTAGCTGTGCTTGTGCCTCCACGGGGTACCGCTGGATAGCGTGTTCTTGTTGGAGCATGTGAACTAAACGAAGCACAGTGGAGTGGAGGAGACAACCACTCAAAGTCCACGTCTCCCACGTGTTTGCCGTGCGTGGCGACCTTTGTCGTCGGAAAAGAGGATCCTGGGATCTGAGGAGGCCCTCTCCTGCGGGTGAGACGTCTCCAACACGTACCTTTGGCCTCTGCTTCGGCTAGATGGGCGGCTAGGCGAGACAAAGTAACCCTGTGCCTAGTCAATCGGCTTGGAACGACCGTAAGCTATTAGCGAGCGGCGCTCTGTCGGGCGAGGAAGTGGGCTCTAAGGTCTTTTGCTTGCCAATTGATCTGGATGTTCCGCGGACTATATCCTGGGTGATGTCCTAACCTGACCGGATGGCAGGTTCCATATTGAGGGTCCGAGGAGGCCGGGACACGCAGCGGGAAGAACATTATGCATAACTAATATGGTTAAATTACAAAATTTGAACGTCAAATCGACGGGAACAGCGCAAGGCCCTGCCGAGCGTGAAGTCGTCGTTGCAGAGGGGACAGACGTCGGTGATATTCCCGACCGAATTCCCTCCAAGTCTGGAAAAGAGAGGACCGATGCTGTGCCGAAAGGCCGCTTCGTGGTGTCCCTCAAGAGGTGTAAACCACCTAATGGCCCAGTCGATCCTGCCGGGAAGAAAGAGGATGTACCGGCAGCCGACGAGGTTAAAGAAAAGAAGAAGACCAAAAAGTCTTCGTCTAAGAAGGGCTCTTCTTCGACCGGGAAGAGCTCCAAAAATGGGGGGCAAGGTGCTAACCCTGCCTCCAAGAAAGGCAAGAGCGGGCCCGCTGGGGATAAGGAACCCGAGCCCGACTCAAACCCTGATCAGGATGAAGACGACGAAGTCGTTGATTCCGCAAAAGTCAAGCCAAAGGGCGGCAAGAAGGTTTCACCGACCGGAAAGCCATCCAAAGGCAGACCGAGAAAGAAGTCGGTGGGGGCGACTTCTGGATCGTTGGTACGGCCTCTCGATCTCATCAGAGACGAAGCCTCTAGGCAAGTGAAGGAGGTTGGCATCGTGGTCACCGCGGATAAATCCCGGGTCACGAAAGAAGCTGCCTCTCGGATCTTGCTTAGTGTGAGCACGCTCAGCGAGCTTGTCCAGGAACTGTCTCTTCGGAACAGCTACCTAGAGGGACAACTCGCCGCGACCAAAAGCGAACTTAACAAAGCTCGCTTGGAAGCGAAGAGCGTAGGGAAGACGTCGCCGACTGCCCCGCGGTCAAAGACGAATTCCCTTGCTGGAAAGCACTCCAACTTGACCTACGCGCAAGCGGTTAAGGTCGAGTGCAACAAAGTTGCTCAAGACGCGGTGAAACCACCACAACATGTGGTGAAGATCTTCCCGCCAAAGGGCAAGGAGCAAAACAGCGACCTTACAAAGGCAACTGTTTTCTCCCTGGTGAAACCAGGCGAAGCAAAGATCCGCGTAAAGTCGGTTCGACGCATCCACTCCGGTGGCATAGCCGTCGAGACTGAACGCAAAGAGGATCTTAAAGCTTTCGCTGAAAATAGCCAGCTTAAAGATAGTGGACTCTCAGTCAACATTCAGACAAAGAGGAACCCGTTACTTATAGTATACGATGTTCCTAAAGAAATGTCTAAAGACGAAGTTTCTGACAGGTTGTGGAATCAGAACTTCGGAGAGATGACCCGAAAGGAATTCGTCTCTAACTTCAAGGTCGGCTTCAAAGCTGGATCAGGGAGCAGGGAGACGACCAATTGGGTCATCGAAGTCAGTCCGCAGACACGGCTGCGACTGAAGAGTGGGGAAGGCCGAGTTTACATGGGCTGGTCGTCTTGTCGTGTACAGGACTACGTCTCGGTAACTCGGTGCTTCAAGTGCCAGAAGTTTGGCCATACGGCTAAAATATGCAAGTACAAGGAAGACGTATGCGGTCACTGCGCCGAAAAAGGGCATACCTTTGCCTCGTGCAGCAACAAGAGTAAGCCACCGGTTTGCTCGAATTGCAAGGATCGAGGCAAGTCGCACGACCATAAGTCCAGAGACAAGCTGTGCGCATCCTACCAGGTAGCGTTGCAGCAAATTGTAGCTCAGACCAATTATGGTTAGAAGAGCCGAAAGCGAACGATCTCAGACGCGAATTCGAGTGATGCAGCATAACATGCAGCGAGCTCGAATAGTAACTGACGAGATACGAAATGTTATGCATCAGGAGAGCATAGATGTGTTGCTCGCGCAGGAGCCATACAGCTGTCGGGGCAAATTGTCCGGGCTGGGGATTGCGACGAGAGTGGTCGCGGATGGCGACCGGCCAATGGCGGCTTTAGCCGTCACGAACCGGGACCTAGAAGTGACTAAAATCTCTCAACTATGCGACACTCATCTCTCTTGCGCATGCATTAATGGCACATTCGGTGACGTCTATCTAGTAAGTCAATACTTTCAATATTCGGAAGAAATTGAGCCAAGTTTGACGAGACTAGAGAAAGTACTTACGGTACTTAAACGCAGCAGAGTCGTGATTTCGGCCGATGTCAACGCAAAATCTCCGCTATGGGGAAGCGCGACGACAGTCGCTAGGGGAGGTAAACTCGAAGAGTTTATAGCTCGTCACGACTTGGTTGTATTGAACGAGGCTGGTAGTATTCCCACATACTCCAGCCCGACTGGAGAGTCCACGATCGATGTCACGCTAGCGACAAGTGACATGTCCGGCACAGTGCGAGGTTGGAAAGTCCGAAAGGACCTGACGACCAGCGACCACCGTGTCATCGAATTTTCGTTGCAGTTCGCCAACGCGGTAGAAAATCGGCACCTTGAAGGGCGTTTTCATCTGCAAAGTGCGAACTGGCCTAGATTCGAACAAGCGCTGCTGGAAAGCAAGAGGAACTTACCCTCCCGGCCGAATAGCCGAGGCGAGGTCGAACATCTAGCACAGGAACTCGAGCAATCGATTGTCCAAGCGTGCAGTTCTTCAATGCGATCTAAGCGGTGGCACTCCAAATCTGTCCCGCGGTGGACACCAGATTTGACAAGACGGAAGAAGCGAGTCTATAGACTTAGACGAGCCTTCCAAAACTCGAGTTGTTCGGGGGAAGAGAGAGCGGCGCGTAAAGCGGAGTATCTAATTCAGAGAAAAGCTTACACGGCTGCGGTGAAAGCTGCGAGGATGCAAAGTTGGAAGGACTTTGTAACCGAGCAGGGGAACAAAGAGCCATGGGGTCTTGTTTACAAGATCTCAAGAGACAAACTGAATGTCGAGACTGCGGTTTCGAACATTCGGACAGAACAAGGACATACGATGGATTGGAAATCCACGGCGTCTGCGCTGCTGGAGTCGTTAATCCCGGACGATTCGTCCGAGAGCGACACTCCTGAACACGAACGAGCCAGGCGTGAATCCGCTACCGAGCCACTAAGCGAAAACGATCGTGTTTTCTCTTATAAGGAGCTTGAAGACGCGGTGAAACACCTGAAGCGGCGCAAGTGCCCAGGAATAGACAGGATAGAGCCGGAAGTTGTAAAAAGCTCGCTTGGAATTCTCCGAGAAGAGTTACTTCAGCTCTATAATGGCTGCCTGGAGCACGGAGTCTTCCCCGCCAGATGGAAAGTCGGCCTGATTAGAACCATTCGGAACGATCTCGCCTAAGGAAGCCTTGGCTGCAGTTAGGCGAGAGGCGCTAGC
This sequence comes from Sphecodes monilicornis, assembly GCA_913789915.3. Classification (NCBI taxonomy): domain Eukaryota; kingdom Metazoa; phylum Arthropoda; class Insecta; order Hymenoptera; family Halictidae; genus Sphecodes; species Sphecodes monilicornis. The sequence goes on from CAJYYI030000507.1 coordinate 58,727, forward strand.
AGTGTGGCAAAGGAGATGGTCGTCATCGACGAAGGGTAGGACAACGTTCCAATACTTCAACGATGTATCAGACCGTCTTGGCGCGCGTTGGGTGATCACTGATCACTATGTTGCTCAGTTCCTAAGCGGACACGGAGATTTCCGTGCGAAGCTCAAGGAATTCACCTTGGTGGCGGACGAACACTGCGAGTGTGGCGAAGCGGAAACGCCGAGACACATATTGTACGAGTGTCCGCGGTACGGCGAGGCGCGAGGACTCCTTCGCCAAGATGCTACTGCTAAAGGCTTACCATGGCCGGTGCAAGAAGCAGACTTGGTGAGCGAACAAATGTTTAGGAGCTTCCGCAAGTTCGCGCGCGACGTACTAAAACTAAAGGCTGAGCGAACAAATGTGGCCACGGAACAGAGGTGAAAACTTCAAGTTCCGCTGGAATTGGACTCCAACCAGCTGGTCGAAACTCTTGAGTTTCGACTCCTCGGGCCGGGTACCAAGCCCCTCCCGCAATTAGCGGGAGTTTCCCGGAATGGGTATGGACTCGAGGTGGTAGTGGGATCGTCGTCGTTTGTCCTTCAAATGAAACGCGAACGACGATATAGAAGGTAGAGCCATAACATCTGGCACAAAGCAGAAGAAACGAAGCCGGTATGGACTGAATGTCCGAGGTACGGCGCAGCTCGAGTTTACTCGGCTCATTTAAATACTCCACTGTCCCTATCTACTGACTTCACCGCTAGGTGGCGCAGAGTACTGACGCGTCTTCACGTCGCTCCGTATTTCAAGTGTTATTTCAGTGGTAAATTCTTCAGGAATAATTATTTAAAGTGACTCAGAGTGTTGTATTAGTGCCAGTGTGCATTCATACGAAAAAGTTTCGTGATCAGACTACTGTAGAAGGACTTATTCGGAAAAATCGAGTTGGCGTCGGTTGGCGGCAAGCCGCGGTGACGCGTCGGTTTTTCGATCGAATATATCTGGACTCCAGCCGTCGCGAAAGTGTTGCCTCCATTTGTGCCTGTGTCAGTACTCGTGCTGAACATAACGCAAGTGGTCAAAACACGTTAGATACAGACAATAGTCATTTATTGACGAAATACAGTATTGACGGGTAGTTGGCCGCCATCTTGGACGCCATCTTCCCGCCAAAGAGGGACGCCACCACGCGCGCCATCTTGCGGCCGCTTGGCGAAGTTCGAGCCGCCATTACTTCGCGGGAAATTTGAAAAGAAGACTGCGCCGCCCTGACGGGCAAGCGCTAAAACCGAAGGATGCCAGGGTCAACGAAAACTGGCTGCAAAATCCCTGTTCCGAAGTCCGGAAACATAACTGCAGCAACCGGCCCTGAGATGAAGAAGGAGAAGAAGAAGAAGACTCCAGCGGAGAAAACTAAGCAGCCATCGACAAAAGCAGTTCTCATGGACATCGAGAAGGAGAGCGCGAAGAGACAACGACAATCGGATGACTCTGACTCTGCCGCTCACAACAGCAACAAGCAGATGAGAAACTACGCGGAATCTACCACCGACACCGAGGAATCGATCGACGCCTGCACGGATTCCGACCACGACCTGAGCGGTAACCCGGAACCGTTGGAAAATGATTGCTGCAAGCAGAACCAATGCTGCAGAGTATCGCAGCCCGAGCAGGAAAACTACGTGCAGCAAGCAGACAGCGTCAGGAGGAAATTGGTAAGTACTCTTAAAATGTCGCAATTGAAATCCACAGTTCTCATCAACGTCCTCGAGAGCTTCACGGAGATGCAGAGCCTCATAACTGCAGTCGTAAGGAACAACGGCTACCTGGAAGGACAACTACAGACGCTCAAGAGCGCCGGTACGAAAATGAGCGAAACCAACTCACAGCGGACGCTTACGTATGCCGAACGAGTTGGCGTCAAATCAGGAATCGTCACCGTCTCCACCCGGAAACAGGACCCACCTAATGTTGTAACAATCGTCCCCAACTCGAGCGAACAACCGCGGATATCAAAAAATTTTTATAAATCCGGAATACTCCCAGCCTCCTCTCTTACGAAGGGTTCCTAGTCATCCTCCTCAAACTTCCGAGGGTCAGCCATCAAACCCACCGGAACCTGCACCGGCAATCCCCCCGATTGCAGCAAGGGGTCCAGATCCTCCTCTTCCCAGGATACCTCCTTGCTTGTATCAGGCCAAGACGGTGTATTCCGAGGCGTTGTCCGCCCGCAGGACTCTTTTGGAACCACGTCCGGTTGGCGAAACTCCTCCGGGACCATGTCCCAGGAGTCGTCCAGGACGTCTGCTCTGGCTTCTGTCCCGAGGGCCACCCTCTCAGACGGAAGCATTCCCGACGGGGTCTGGGTCTGCACGTTTCTTTTTGGTGCCGTAACTTGAGTGCCGACCCCTTTTGGCATACCGTTGACCTTGGACCCGTGCAGAAATCCATGGCCTGGCCATGATTGTCCGCAATGACAGTGGGCCTGGGGCACCGAGTCGGTAATCTTGACCCGTTTGGGTGGGTCGGCTTACCATTGCCCAGTAAGCGTACGCTTGCGTTGCTACTTCTGCTTTAGATTTTGTCTCCATGGTGGTTACCATCCAACTGAACTAGAGCTGAGTGCCTCCTGGCCTCCCAGAGAATTAGGTGGGGATTCCTTCGAATTCCATGGTCGTCGGACATTGGCTCGAACGCAGCGTTGTTATGGTTGTTATCTGCGTCTCTGTCAGTTGCCGGTACGGGCGAAAGCACGTGGCATGAAACGTCCCGCGCACCTCTCCCGAGCGCGGCTCTTTCAAAACAAACGTCGACGGTCCTCGTTTCTCCCCCAGCTCATATGGTCCCTCATAGAGATGGAAAAACTTGGCGATATGTCTATCTGCCGCATTCGACACGGGGTTGGCCCGAATCAGCACGAGCTCACAGGATGATATTGTGTATGAATCTTCCCAGCGTTAGCTCTCCGACAACGTTTCCGGGCCATTTCTGTCATCTTCCGGAATGCAAGTTGGAGTTTGTAACCTTGATCTTCCCTGGGCTGGATCCGTGGCAGTTCGAACCATTTCGTCCACGGACATGAAGGCTTTCTGCCCATGAACAGCTCGGTCGGCGTAAAACCCGTGCTGTCATGTACCACTTCATTGCAGCAGGTTTCTATTACATCAACCCATCTTGCCCATGAAGCGTGCGCATCCGAAACCAGAGTGCGGAAAATCCGTCCAATTTCCCGATTGACCCTCTCCACTGGGTTACTTTGTGGGTGTCGTACAGAAGACAGTACGTGGTGTATGCCCTCGCTTCTCAATGTCTGGATCCATCTTCGGGCGGTGAATTGGGTCCCGTGATCCGTGATGATTTTTTTTGGTTTGCCATACGTTGGAATATATCGCGTGAAAATGCGCGCCAACGTCACAGACGTGGTCGCGCTTCGCATGGGGTACAGCTTTACGAACTTTGAGAATAGCTCCTCGACCACCAATATGTATCTCACGCCTCCCCGAGAAACAGGCAGTGGACCATAAAAATCGATTGATAACAATTCTAATGGGCGCGATGGGACAATGCTTTGCAGGTCGGAATGGAATACACGCGTTGGAAATTTTACGCGTTGGCACGTGTCGCACGCAGAGATTAGTTGTCGCGCGCGTTTGTTTAACTTAGGAACAAAGAAACTTTCAGCGATCAAAACAGCAAGCTTCTCGCTCCCGACATGTGCATAAACTTCATGGACCTCGCGGATGAGCGTGTCGCGCAGTCCTGACGGAATAACCACCCGAATTTCCCCATTCCTTCCCACGTGACAGAGCATCCCCTCGCGAACCAAATACCGTTTAGGAAGACCCGATGTCTTCTCGTTAAACCGCGTGAGATACCGCTGTAAGGTAACGTCCTTCTGCTGGAGTTCAGATAGATTTTTGAGTGCATGCGCGAGTTCCTTTGAAAACGCGCGTGCCAACATTGTGTGAATGGGCACCTGCAATTCGCGGTTTCCTTTCTCCTCTAAATGTGAGTCCAGAATTCGGCTCATCGTGTCCGCAGGGATATTTTCTTTCCCCGGTCGGTGTCGGACCGTAATATCATAATCCTGAAGAGACACCACCCATCGAGTGAGGCGCTGGCTCATCAGCCTGCTGTTCATTAAGAACGTGATGGCCTTATGGTCTGTCAACAATATGATTTTAACCCCTCGAAGATACGTTCGGAATTTTTCGAGTGCCCATACGACTGCTAGCAACTCCTTTTCGGTCGTGAAGTACGCGAGCTCTGAACCCTTTAGCGTGCGGCTGGCAAAAGCAATCGGTCGCAATTGGTCGTTTCCACCGCTCTGTTCTAAAACAGCACCGATGGCAGCGAAACTAGCGTCGGTTGACAGGCAGAACGGTCTTGTTACATTCGGAAAGCTCAAAATGACTTCTGTGCAGAAGACATCTTTAACCCTTTCGAATGCACGTTGATGTTCCTCCTTCCAAGCCCATCGAACTCCTTTTTTGAGCAGAGCAAGCAGCGGGGTCGTTGCTTCAGCTTGCTTGTTAGTGAATTTGCTGTAGTAATTCACTAGCCCCAGGAATCCACGCAATTGCTTCAAGTTTTTCGGTGGAGGAAACTCTCGAATTGCTACAAGTTTTTCGGGATCCTGCTTCAGACCCTCTGCCGACAAAATATGTCCAAGAAACCGAACTTCATTTCGTAAGAATTTGCATTTCTTTATGTTTATCGTCAAGTTATGCGCTCGCAATCGTTCCAAAAGCATCTCGAGATGTTTGAGATGATCCTCAAACGTGGCTGAGAAGCACAAAATGTCATCGATAAAGTTCACGATGAAGTCTTCCATCCCTTCCAGAATTCTCCGAAGCGCTCTGACGAGACTAGCCTTGCTGGTCTTTAGGCCGAATGGCGTGACGGTGTATTCGTAACACCGGCCCCGATACATAAACGCCGTGAACTTTCTAGACTCCCTGGTCAAGGGGATCTGCCAGAAACTATTCGTTAAATCTAGACTCGTCAGATATCCGATCTTGGTGAACCGTTGGAAAATCGTATCAGGTGTTTCCGACATTTCGTGATCATCTACGAGAAATTCGTTCAATCGACGAGCATCCAAACACAGCCGGATTGATCCATCCTTTTTTGCTACCGGTACCACCGGATTGCTGTAAGGGCTGGTACTTGGGCGTATGATGTCGCTGTCCAGCATTCGTTGTATTTCCGCATCGGCAGCTTCCATGTATTTTAAGGGAATTGGATATGATCAACTGTAATACGGCATGTCGGTTCGCACATGCAGATGATGCTGATAGCATGTGATTCTTCCGATCTCTTCACGCCAGACTTCCGGGTAGGCTTCTATGGTGTTCTTGATCCTTTCCCTTTGTTCTGGTGTCGCAGAGATAGATTCTAACAAGGACGTCACTACGTCCTCACGGTCGGTTGGACGCAGCTGCGGTTCAATCGTCTCGATTTTTCTCACCATTCTTGCACTGTTGTCTTCGTGCTCCAGTTCTAGACGAATTAACCGGTTGTTGGTGGACATTGACAGAAGTCCCGTCTTGAAATCGATGATTGCATCTGTTCTTTTCAGCGTATCCGCTCCTAGGATGACCTCGCATATCAGTCCCGGCACGATCATCGCTGACGTTTCGACGACTTGATTTTCCTGGGACAGTTGTATCCAGATTTGTCTCTTAATTCTAGAAGATTTTCCTCCAGTTGCTCCGACGACGAAAACAGCTGGTACGGGCAACGTTGGACACTTATGCAACTGTTGTTGGTGTGCATTATACCATGCTTCCGACATTGCTGTGATGGTACTCCCAGTGTCAACCAGAGCTTTTACTGGTACCCCTTCGATTTTTAACGTTACCTCGGGACATCCGCTGATTTCTCGAGATGGCAGCGAGGTAGTGGCTTCGTCCAGTAGTTCCTTACGGACATCCTGGAACATAGAGGTGATGGCGACTCCATATGGTTCCTCCCCACAAGATTCATGGGAGACCCTCCTCGTCTGAGAGGGGAAGTTGCTCAGACGATGCTCTGAGGCTCTCCTTCCTCGTTTCCCGTTTCGTCTTCCCGAGCATCTTCCGTCCGTTCTTCGGGAAAATCATCTTCCAGCTGGACCGCACGAATTCTTTCCGGCCGAGCATCTCGTGGACGGTCGTTGAGTCGTCGATTCATTTGAATCGGACCTGGGTCACGTCTTGAGGGATTTGGATCAGTTCGTGAACGTTCTGGGTCGATAGGTGCTCGCGCGTATTCGCGGATCGGATAATTTACTGCCGGTCGCGGATTGTTAATTTGTGGTACGTACGCCCGATCATGGTACGGTCTGGGATTCCACTCCCGGTGTTGGGATGGACGATCCTCTGGTTTTCGTTGGTTCACCGTCCCACCGTTGTCGAATCGCTCAAGCAGTGCAAGGAAAGCCTCGACGGTCTCGATGTTCTGACCGATCACGCAATCATCGATCGCTTGCGAAAAGTGTCGCGAGAGGATTTGAATTATTTCTCCGTCGGTAGGTCTCGGAACTAGATCACGTGCAGTCCCGATGAGCTTGACCGCGTACGATACGTGTGTGTTCCCTGATTCCTTTCGGAAGATTCCTGAATTTAAGTTTTCCCGAACCTTCCGTTGGATCTGCGAGTTCCAAAATCTCTCAAGCAACGCGGTTGAGAACTGTTCCCAGTTTGTGACTTTTTCGGACATTATATCCCACCATTCGCTCGCGCCTTCTTTCAAAGCCTGAGTGATAATGAGCTTGATTTCTTCGTCCGGCACGCGAGCTGCGGACACGAATCTCTTTAATTCGCGTAGAAACTTGGGTGGACGCTCTGTCGGTTTTCCGAAAAATTCTGGTAGTTGCGGTCGGATGGTGAACGGACGCGGCCCTGGCGTTGTTGTTGTATCTAACCTTGCAGTTAGATCCGCGACTCCGAGACTGTTACGATTTGCGCGGATGTTCGTAAGCACGCGGCTGAGGCTATCGGTGACCTCATCTGATCTGAGTTTGACTTGGATTCAGCTTCCATTTGCGCAACAATATCCTTATAGAAATCGCGTACCTGTTGTTTATGGTCCGTGATTCTATCGTATAATTCTTGATTCCCGATCTGCGAATCAAGCCGTTCTTGCAAGACGCGAACTTGTCCCTTTAAACGGGCGATTTCCCCCTGCATACTCTGCATTATCGCGAACATTTGTTCCAGACTAGGCACCGGATTGTGCTGTTGCCTTTCCTCAATGATAGGGTTATTACTATCGGAACCCGAACCGTCCTGCAAAGCCATGTCTCTCGTTTGTGAAGGAGGAGTCCGTTGTAACATAGTACTGGTCAAGAGCAATTCTACCTCGTCGTCTACGGGTTTCGAAGATACACCCCCTTTTCGTGTCCTACCTTTTTGCGACATTTCTGCTATTCGAACACTGAACGCCAAACCTTCTCCGCCCCACGTTGGGCGCCAAATTATGTAACCGTTCGACTGGCGTTCTGGTCGCCAGTCGGTTTTGAAAGCCAATATTTAAGTTGATCGCGGATGCTGCGTATCGAACGGATTAATCTGTAGATTCCACGGAACTGATTTAGAAATGAAATCTCTGAGACTCGAAAGGGTTAATGTATGGGGCCGGTTACTACCCCTCGTGTTCTTCGCGAGAGGCAGTCGCGAAGGTGGTTCGTGTCTCCAGGCACTGGAAAGCGGAGGTGGTTTGGGCAGACTCAATAATCGAATAGCAATGAACTGGTAGACACGAGATTTATTTACCAGCTGTCGATTACAGTCTCGTGTATCGCACCGCGTATGCAATACGCACTCTTTAATATCACAAGTTGACGGTAGCCATCAACATCGATGTGGCTTCGCGAGTGGTCACGAACGAATCAACGGAGAAATCTCGTAACGTACGCGTAAGATCTTTCGCTGCAAGACCGCTGGACGACCTAAGCGCTCGCACGATGAAATTAGCCGGATGCTTTACGAACCGTACTATTCTTTAAATAATATAAATGTCGAAATCGACAGAAAATATAAATAGCGTCGCATCTATACGTGACGACGTATTTGCCCTATATTCGAGCTACGATCGACGCTTGGAATGTTTAGAAAAACGTTTGTCGCCGCGATGTAAACACGCGGATTACAACGACGCTTGGAACGCGCGAGTACGACGAACGAGCTCCTTGTTCTCTAACAAGGAACGACTCTACGCTGGTGTGGCCTTGGAATCTTATTCGCGATACTATGTTGATTTGTGGATGAGTCTGTATCTGATATTCCTATGTTCATGACGAGCCGCGCGCGATGCTCTTATCGAGTCGATACGCGGACGAACGATTGAGGACCGGTAGCATCACTCCCGCAATCGGCTGAGTTTCAGAGGGTTGCGAGAATGGCGACCTGTACTAGACCCCGACTGACCCGCGACACCTAAGAGTTCAGACCGCAGCACCGAGGTGGACTTGGAAAGATCTCCGGTGTTCGGTAGGCCAACCTTGATCGTACTTAATCCGATCGTTTTACATACGACGCGCCAACAGCAGTAACAGAAATTGGCCCAGCCGAATTACTCCGGGTGAGAACAACCGCTGACTGCCGTCAGATGCTCACACGCTCGTCGAGAAACATCTTTGGGTCAGGCAGTGCGTAGCCCTGGTCCTCGCCTCCGATATCCCAACGAGAATGTGAGTTATGATGGATCGAGGATTTCGATCACTTTCGACGCGACGACCAACGACGTAGGAACAGCCGAACGTCCCAGCCGGTGAACCGGGTGGCAACGACTTCTGTCTACTCGTCAGAACCTCACAAACACGCACAGAAACATCTTCGGATCAGGCAGAGCTTAGCCCGGGTCTTCACCTCCGGATAATAAATAAACGGACTAAATGCAAAACGACGATTTGAATTTATGTTACGTACCGGCTCGATGCTTACCTCTTCAGATAATATTGACCTCCAAATAGAAATATGATGCGTAATATTGACAACGGCTCGGTAGCCGTGAAGGGAATAAATGTTCTACTTTAATTCTGATTGCCTGTTAGACTCTCAATTGAAATGATATTATGATTCCGCGGAACACGTTTCGTGAGCGGGCGTACGGTAGATTCAGTTTTACTTTCTCAGAATTTTAATATTTATCTACGTGACTCTACGTGGAACAGCCAGAAAACGGTCTCGAGCTCCGATTCAAGCTGTGCCACAGTGCGGTTTGCACTATCGACTCCTCGGTATCTCAGGACGGTTTGCCTGTTCTAACGAATCTACCGTGTTTCGCCACCGGACCGCTCGCGAGACGTGTCGACTCGACCGATTCCAAACGTAGAGTGCCGGATCGCGCTCCTGCATCGACCTCCTTCGATCGCACGAGAGGGGATCGATGCGCGCGCATCTTAGCCGCGTGGGGGAATACGTGCTCTCTCACTTAGAACAGGATAGCCTGTGCGCGTCTACGCTATGGTGGGGCGCAGCGGTACGCAGCGGGTCTGCTGTATAGATATCTATACGTACCCATACCCATATATATATACATATATATCCATATATACATATATATATATATACATATATATATATACATATATATATACATATATATATATATATATACATATATATACATATATACATACATCCATATATACGTATGTACATCTACACGCGATCGATATCCGCGAATATCGATTGCTCGATGCGCCGCCGAATCTTTATATGTAACGATACGGTTACATATTTATTCTAGTGTATTCTGGTATATTCTAGTATATTCTAGTATATTATAGTATATTCTGGTATATTCTAGTATATTCTAGTATATTATGGTATATTCTAGTATATTCTAGTATATTCTAGTATATTCAAGTATATTCTAGCATATTCTAATATATTCTAGTATATTCAAGTATATTCTAGTATATTCTAGTATATTATAGTATACTCTACTATATTCTAGTATATTCAAGTATATTTTAGAATACTATGGTATATTCTAGTATATTCTAGTATATTTTACTATATTCTAGTATATTCTACTATATTCTAGTATATTCTACTATATTCTACTGTATTCTTGTAGAATCTTGTATATTCTAGTATATTCTAGTATATTCCGGTATATTCCAGTATATTCTAGTATATTCTAGTATATTCTCTAGTATATTCTGGTGTACTATGGTATATTCTAGTATATTCTAGTATATTGTAGTAGATTCTAGTATATTCTGGTATATTCTAGTATATTCTAGTATATTCTGGTATATTCTAGTATATTCTAGTATATTGTAGTATATTCTTGGATATTGTGGTATATTCTACTATATTCTAGTATATTCAAGTATATTTTAGAATACTATGGTATATTCTAGTATATTCTATTATATTTTACTATATTCTAGTATATTCTACTATATTCTAGTATATTCTACTATATTCTACTATATTCTTGTATAATCTTGTATATTCTAGTATATTCTAGTATATTCCGGTATATTCTAGTATATTCTAGTATATTCTAGTATATTCTCTAGTATATTCTGGTGTACTATGGTATATTCTAGTATATTCTAGTATATTATAGTATATTCTACTATATTCTAGTACATTCTAAGGTATTCTAGTGTATTCTAGTATATTCTAGTATATTCTAGTATATTCCGGTATATTCTAGCATATTCTACTGTATTCTAGTATATTCTTGTATATTCCGGTATATTCTAGTATATTCTACTGTATTCTGGTATATTCTAGTATATTCTAGTACATTGTAGTATATTCTAGTATAATCTGGTATATTCTAGTATATTCTAGTACATTCTAGTACATGCTAGCATATTCTGCTATATTCTAGTATATTCTAGTATAATCTTGTATATTCTGGAATATTCTAGTATATTCAAGTATATTCTAGTATATTCTGGTATATTCTAGTATATTCTGGTATATTCTGGTATATTCTAGTATATTCTAGTATATTCAAGTATATTCTAGCATATTCTAATATATTCTAGTATATTCAAGTATATTCTAGTATATTCTAGTATATTATAGTATATTCTGGTATATCCTCGTATATTCTAGTATATTCTAGTGTATTCTGGTATATCCTCGTATATTCTAGTATATTCTAGTACATTGTAGTATATTCTAGTATAATCTGGTATATTCTAGTATATTCTAGTACATTCTAGTACATGCTAGCATATTCTGCTATATTCTAGTATATTCTAGTATAATCTTGTATATTCTGGAATATTCTAGTATATTCAAGTATATTCTAGTATATTCTGGTATATTCTAGTATATTCTGGTATATTCCGGTATATTCTAGTATATTCTAGAATATTGTAGTATATTCTTGGATATTGTGGTATATTCTACTATATTCTAGTATATTCAAGTATATTTTAGAATACTATGGTATATTCTAGTATATTCTATTATATTTTACTATATTCTAGTATATTCTACTATATTCTAGTATATTCTACTATATTCTAGTATATTCTACTATATTCTACTGTATTCTTGTATAATCTTGTATATTCTAGTATATTCTAGTATATTCCGGTATATTCCAGTATATTCTAGTATATTCTAGTATATTCTCTAGTATATTCTGGTGTACTATGGTATATTCTAGTATATTCTAGTATATTGTAGTAGATTCTAGTATATTCTGGTATATTCTAGTATATTCTAGTATATTCTGGTATATTCTAGTATATTCTAGTATATTCTAGTATATTATAGTATATTCTGGTATATTCTAGTATATTCTAGTATATTCTACCATATTCTACTATATTCTTGTATAATCTTGTATATTCTAGTATATTCTAGTATATTCCGGTATATTCTAGTATATTCTAGTATATTCTAGGATATTATGGTATATTCTGGTATATTATGGAATATTCAAGTATATTCTATTATATTCTGGTACATTCTGGTATATTCTAGTATATTCTAGTATATTCTAGAATATTCCGGTATATTCTAGCATATTCTACTATATTCTAGTATATTCTTGTATATTCCGGTATATTCTAGTATATTCTGGTATATTCTGGTATATTCTAGTATATTCTAGTACATTGTAGTATATTCTAGTATAATCTGGTATATTCTAGTATATTCTAGTACATTCTAGTACATTCTAGCATATTCTGCTATATTCTAGTATATTCTAGTATAATCTAGTATATTCTAGTATAATCTTGTATATTCTAGTATAATCTTGTATATTCTGGAATATACTAGTATATTCTAGTATATTCTAGTATATTCTGGTATATTCTAGTATATCCTAGTATATTCTGGTATATTCAAGTATATTCTAGTATATTCTAGTATATTCTAGTATATTATGGTATATTCTAGTATATTCTAGTATATTCTAGTATATTCTAGAATAATCTTGTATATTCTGGAATATTCTAGTATATTCTAGTATATTCTAGTATATTATAGTATATTATAGTATATTCTGGTATATTCTAGTATATTCTAGTATAATCTTGTATATTCTGGAATATTCTAGTATATTCTAGTATATTCTAGTATATCCTGGTATATTCTAGTATATTCTAGTATATTCTAGTATATTCTAGTATATTCTGGTATATCCTCGTATATTCTAGTATATTCTAGTGTATTCTAGTGTATTCTGGTATATTCTAGTATATTCCGGTGTACTATGGTATATTCTAGTATATTCTAGTATATTGTAGCAGATTCTAGTATATTCTAGTTTATTCTGGTATATCCTCGTATATTCTAGTATATTCTAGTGTATTCTAGTGTATTCTGGTATATTCTAGTATATTCTAGTATATCATAGTATATTCTGGTATATTCTAGTATATTCTAGTATATTGTGGTATATTCTAGTATATTCTAGTATATTCAAGTATATTCTATTATATTCTAGTATACTCTATTATATTATGGTATAATCTTGTATATTCTAGTATATTCTAGTATATTCCGGTATATTCTAGTATATTATAGTATATTCTAGTATATTCTCTAGTATATTCTGGTGTACTATGTTATATTCTAGTATATTCTAGTATATTGTAGTAGATTCTAGTATATTCTAGTATATTCTAGTATATTATAGTATATTCTGGTATATTCTAGTATATTCTAGTATATTATAGTATATTCTGGTATATTCTAGTATATTCTAGTATATTATGGTATATTCTAGTATATTCTAGTATATTCTAGTATATTCAAGTATATTTTAGAATACTATGGTATATTTTAGTATATTCTATTATATTTTACTATATTCTAGTATGTTCTACTATATTCTAGTATATTCTACTATATTCTACTATATTCTTGTATAATCTTGTAGATTCTAGTATATACTAGTATATTCCGGTATATTCTAGTATATTCTAGTATATTCTAGTATATTCTCTAGTATATTCTGGTGTACTATGGTATATTCTAGTATATTCTAGTATATTATAGTATATTCTACTATATTCTAGTATATTCTAAGGTATTCTAGTGTATTCTAGTATATTCTAGTATATTCTAGTATATTCCGGTATATTCTAGCATATTCTACTGTATTCTAGTATATTCTTGTATATTCCGGTATATTCTAGTATATTCTACTGTATTCTGGTATATTCTAGTATATTCTAGTACATTGTAGTATATTCTAGTATAATCTGGTATATTCTAGTATATTCTAGTACATTCTAGTACATGCTAGCATATTCTGCTATATTCTAGTATATTCTAGTATAATCTTGTATATTCTGGAATATTCTAGTATATTCAAGTATATTCTAGTATATTCTGGTATATTCTAGTATATTCTGGTATATTCTGGTATATTCTAGTATATTCTAGTATATTGTAGTATATTCTTGGATATTGTGGTATATTCTACTATATTCTAGTATATTCAAGTATATTTTAGAATACTATGGTATATTCTAGTATATTCCATTATATTTTACTATATTCTAGTATATTCTACTATATTCTAGTATATTCTACTATATTCTACTGTATTCTCGTAGAATCTTGTATATTCTAGTATATTCTAGTATATTCCGGTATATTCCAGTATATTCTAGTATATTCTAGTATATTCTCTAGTATATTCTGGTGTACTATGGTATATTCTAGTATATTGTAGTAGATTCTAGTATATTCTGGTATATTCTAGTATATTCTAGTATATTCTGGTATATTCTAGTATATTCTACCATATTCTACTATATTCTTGTATAATCTTGTATATTCTAGTATATTCTAGTATATTCCGGTATATTCTAGTATATTCTAGTATATTCTAGGATATTATGGTATATTCTGGTATATTATGGTATATTCAAGTATATTCTATTATATTCTGGTACATTCTGGTATATTCTAGTATATTCTAGTATATTCTAGAATATTCCGGTATATTCTAGCATATTCTACTATATTCTAGTATATTCTTGTATATTCCGGTATATTCTAGTATATTCTGGTATATTCTGGTATATTCTAGTATATTCTAGTACATTGTAGTATATTCTAGTATAATCTGGTATATTCTAGTACATTCTAGTACATTCTAGCATATTCTGGTATATTCTAGTATATTCTAGTATAATCTAGTATATTCTAGTATAATCTTGTATATTCTGGAATATACTAGTATATTCTAGTATATTCTAGAATATTCCGGTATATTCTAGCATATTCTACTATATTCTAGTATATTCTTGTATATTCCGGTATATTCTAGTATATTCTGGTATATTCTGGTATATTCTAGTATATTCTAGTACATTGTAGTATATTCTAGTATAATCTGGTATATTCTAGTATATTCTAGTACATTCTAGTACATTCTAGCATATTCTGCTATGTTCTAGTATATTCTAGTATAATCTAGTATATTCTAGTATAATCTTGTATATTCTGGAATATACTAGTATATTCTAGTATATTCTAGTATATTCTGGTATATTCTAGTATATCCTAGTATATTCTGGTATATTCAAGTATATTCTAGTATATTCTAGTATATTCTAGTATATTATGGTATATTCTAGTATATTCTAGTATATTCTAGTATATTCTAGAATAATCTTGTATATTCTGGAATATTCTAGTATATTCTAGTATATTCTAGTATATTATAGTATATTATAGTATATTCTGGTATATTCTAGTATATTCTAGTATAATCTTGTATATTCTGGAATATTCTAGTAGATTCTAGTATATTCTAGTATATCCTGGTATATTCTAGTATATTCTAGTATATTCTGGTATATCCTCGTATATTCTAGTATATTCTAGTGTATTCTAGTGTATTCTGGTATATTCTAGTATATTCTGGTGTACTATGGTATATTCTAGTATATTCTAGTATATTGTAGCAGATTCTAGTATATTCTAGTTTATTCTGGTATATCCTCGTATATTCTAGTATATTCTAGTGTATTCTAGTGTATTCTGGTATATTCTAGTATATTCTAGTATATCATAGTATATTCTGGTATATTCTAGTATATTCTAGTATATTGTGGTATATTCTAGTATATTCTAGTATATTCAACTATATTCTATTATATTCTAGTATAGTCTATTATATTATGGTATAATCTTGTATATTCTAGTATATTCTAGTATATTCCGGTATATTCTAGTATATTATAGTATATTCTAGTATATTCTCTAGTGTATTCTGGTGTACTGTGTTATATTCTAGTATATTCTAGTATATTGTAGTAGATTCTAGTATATTCTATTACATTCTGGTATATTCTAGCATATTGTAGTATATTCTAGTATATTCTAGTATATTTTACTATATTCTAGTATATTCTACTATATTCTTGTATAATCTTGTATATTCTAGTATATTCTAGTACATTCCGGTATATTCTAGTATATTCTAGTATATGCTAGGATATTATGGTATATTCTAGTATATTATGGTACATTCTAGTATATTCTAGTATATTCTAGTACATTCTGGTATATTCTAGTATATTCTAGTATATTCCGGTATATTCTAGCATATTCTACTATATTCTAGTATATTCTTGTATGTTCCGGTATATTCTAGTATATTCTGGTATATTCTGGTATATTCTAGTATATTCTAGTACATTGTAGTATATTCTAGTATAATCTGGCATATTCTAGTATATTCTAGTACATTCTAGTACATGCTAGCATATTCTGCTATATTCTAGTATATTCTAGTATAATCTTGTATATTCTAGAATATTCTAGTATATTCAAGTATATTCTAGTATATTATAGTGTATTCTGGTATATTCTAGTATATTCTAGTATATTCTACCATATTCTACTATATTCTTGTTTAATCTTGTATATTCTAGTATATTCTAGTATATTCCGGTATATTCTAGTATATTCTAGTATATTCTAGGATATTATGGTATATTCTGGTATATTATGGAATATTCAAGTATATTCTATTATATTCTGGTACATTCTGGTATATTCTAGTATATTCTAGTATATTCTAGAATATTCCGGTATATTCTAGCATATTCTACTATATTCTAGTATATTCTTGTATATTCCGGTATATTCTAGTATATTCTGGTATATTCTGGTATATTCTAGTATAATCTTGTATATTCTGGAATATTCTAGTATATTCTAGTATATTCTAGTATATTCTGGTATATTCTAGTATATCCTAGTATATTCTGGTATATTCAAGTATATTCTAGTATATTCTAGTATATTCTAGTATATTATGGTATATTCTAGTATATTCTAGTATATTCTAGTATATTCTAGTATAATCTTGTATATTCTGGAATATTCTAGTATATTCTAGTATATTCTAGTATATTATAGTATATTATAGTATATTCTGGTATATTCTAGTATATTCTAGTATAATCTTGTATATTCTGGAATATTCTAGTATATTCAAGTATATTCTAGTATATTCTAGTATATTCTAGTATATTATGGTATATTCTAGTATATTCTAGTATATTCTAGTATATTCTAGTATAATCTTGTATATTCTGGAATATTCTAGTATATTCTAGTATATTCTAGTATATTATAGTATATTATAGTATATTCTGGTATATTCTAGTATATTCTAGTATAATCTTGTATATTCTGGAATATTCTAGTATATTCTAGTATATTCTAGTATATTCTGGTATATTCTAGTATATTCTAGTATATTCTGGTATATCCTCGTATATTCTAGTATATTCTAGTGTATTCTAGTGTATTCTGGTATATTCTAGTATATTCTGGTGTACTATGGTATATTCTAGTATATTCTAGTATATTGTAGCAGATTCTAGTATATTCTAGTTTATTCTGGTATATCCTCGTATATTCTAGTATATTCTAGTGTATTCTAGTGTATTCTGGTATATTCTAGTATATTCTAGTATATCATAGCATATTCTGGTATATTCTAGTATATTCTAGTATATTGTGGTATATTCTAGTATATTCTAGTATATTCAACTATATTCTATTATATTCTAGTATACTGTATTATATTATGGTATAATCTTGTATATTCTAGTATATTCTAGTATATTCCGGTATATTCTAGTATATTATAGTATATTCTAGTATATTCTCTAGTATATTCTGGTGTACTATGTTATATTCTAGTATATTCTAGTATATTGTAGTAGATTCTAGTATATTCTAGTATATTCTAGTATATTATAGTATATTCTGGTATATTCTAGTATATTCTAATATATTCTAGTATATTTTAGTATATTCTTGGATATTGTAGTGTATTCTACTATATTCTAGTATATTGTAGTATATTTTAGAATACCATGGTATATTCTAGTATATTCTAGTATATTCTATTATATTCTGGTATATTCTAGCATATTGTAGTATATTCTAGTATATTCTAGTATATTTTACTATATTCTAGTATATTCTACTATATTCTTGTATAATCTTGTATATTCTAGTATATTCTAGTTTATTCCGGTATATTCTAGTATATTCTGGTATATTCTAGGATATTATGGTATATTCTAGTATATTATGGTATATTCTAGTATATTCTAGTATATTCTAGTACATTCTGGTATATTCTAGTATATTCTAGTATATTCCGGTATATTCTAGCATATTCTACTATATTCTAGTATATTCTTGTATGTTCCGGTATATTCTAGTATATTCTGGTATATTCTGGTATATTCTAGTATATTCTAGTACATTGTAGTATATTCTAGTATAATCTGGCATATTCTAGTATATTCTAGTATATTCTAGGATATTATGGTATATTCTGGTATATTATGGTATATTCAAGTATATTCTATTATATTCTGGTACATTCTGGTATATTCTAGTATATTCTAGTATATTCTAGAATATTCCGGTATATTCTAGCATATTCTACTATATTGTAGTATATTCTTGTATATTCCGGTATATTCTAGTATATTCTGGTATATTCTGGTATATTCTAGTATATTCTAGTACATTGTAGTATATTCTAGTATAATGTGGTATATTCTAGTATATTCTAGTACATTCTAGTACATTCTAGCATATTCTGCTATATTCTAGTATATTCTAGTATAATCTAGTATATTCTAGTATAATCTTGTATATTCTGGAATATTCTAGTATATTCTAGTATATTCTAGTATATTCTGGTATATTCTAGTATATCCTAGTATATTCTGGTATATTCAAGTATATTCTAGTATATTCTAGTATATTATGGTATATTCTAGTATATTCTAGTATATTCTAGTATATTCTAGTATAATCTTGTATATTCTGGAATATTCTAGTATATTCTAGTATATTCTAGTATATTATAGTATATTATAGTATATTCTGGTATATTCTAGTATATTCTAATATATTCTAGTATATTTTAGTATATTCTTGGATATTGTGGTGTATTCTACTATATTCTAGTATATTGTAGTATATTTTAGAATACTATGGTATATTCTCGTATATTCTAGTATATTCTAGTATATTGAAGCAGATTCTAGTATATTCTAGTTTATTCTGGTATATTCTAGTATATACTAGTATATTCTGGTATATTATGGTATATTCTAGTATATTCTAGTATATTCTAGTATATTCAAGTATATTCTAGCATATTCTAATATATTCTAGTATATTCAAGTATATTCTAGTATATTCCAGTATATTATAGTATATTCTGGTATATCCTCGTATATTCTAGTGTATTCTAGTGTATTCTGGTATATCCTCGTATATTCTAGTATATTCTAGTGTATTCTAGTGTATTCTGGTATATTCTAGTATATTCTAGTATATTATAGTATATTCTGGTATATTCTAGTATATTCTAGTATATTCTACTGTATTCTTGTAGAATCTTGTATATTCTAGTATATTCTAGTATATTCCGGTATATTCTAGTATATTCTAGTATATTCTAGTATATTCTCTAGTATATTCTGGTGTACTATGGTATATTCTAGTATATTCTAGTATATTGTAGTAGATTCTAGTATATTCTGGTATATTCTAGTATATTCTAGTATATTCTGGTATATTCTAGTATATTCTAGTATATTGTAGTATATTCTTGGATATTGTTATATATTCTACTATGTTCTAGTATATTCAAGTATATTTTAGAATACTATTGTATATTCTAGTATATTCTATTATATCTAGTATGTTCTACTATATTCTAGTATATTCTACTATATTCTACTGTATTCTTGTATAATCTTGTATATTCTAGTATATACTAGTATATTCCGGTATATTCTAGTATATTCTAGTATATTCTAGTATATTCTCTAGTATATTCTGGTGTACTATGGTATATTCTAGTATATTCTAGTATATTCCGATATATTCTAGTATATTCTAGTATATTCTAGGATATTATGGTATATTCTGGTATATTATGGAATATTCAAGTATATTCTATTATATTCTGGTACATTCTGGTATATTCTAGTATATTCTAGTATATTCTAGAATATTCCGGTATATTCTAGAATATTCTACTATATTCTAGTATATTCTTGTATATTCCGGTATATTCTAGTATATTCTGGTATATTCTGGTATATTCTAGTATATTCTAGTATATTCTTGTATATTCTGGAATATTCTAGTATATTCTGGTATATTCTGGTATATTCTAGTATATTCTAGTACATTGTAGTATATTCTAGTATAATCTGGAATATTCTAGTATATTCTAGTACATTCTAGTACATGCTAGCATGTTCTGCTATATTCTAGTATATTCTAGTATAATCTTGTATATTCTAGAATATTCTAGTATATTCAAGTATATTCTAGTATATTATAGTGTATTCTGGTATATTCTAGTATATTCTAGTATATTCTACCATATTCTACTATATTCTTGTTTAATCTTGTATATTCTTGTATATTCTAGTATATTCCGGTATATTCTAGTATATTCTAGTATATTCTAGGATATTATGGTATATTCTGGTATATTATGGAATATTCAAGTATATTCTATTATATTCTGGTACATTCTGGTATATTCTATTATATTCTAGTATATTCTAGAATATTCCGGTATATTCTAGCATATTCTACTATATTCTAGTATATTCTTGTATATTCCGGTATATTCTAGTATATTCTGGTATATTCTGGTATATTCTAGTATATTCTAGTACATTGTAGTATATTCTAGTATAATCTGGTATATTCTAGTATATTCTAGTACATTCTAGTACATTCTAGCATATTCTGCTATATTCTAGTATATTCTAGTATAATCTAGTATATTCTAGTATAATCTTGTATATTCTGGAATATTCTAGTATATTCTAGTATATTCTAGTATATTCTGGTATATTCTAGTATATCCTAGTATATTCTGGTATATTCAAGTATATTCTAGTATATTCTAGTATATTCTAGTATATTATGGTATATTCTAGTATATTCTAGTATATTCTAGTATATTCTAGTATAATCTTGTATATTCTGGAATATTCTAGTATATTCTAGTATATTCTAGTATATTATAGTATATTATAGTATATTCTGGTATATTCTAGTATATTCAAGTATATTCTAGTATATTCTAGTATATTCTAGTATATTCTAGTATATTATGGTATATTCTAGTATATTCTAGTATATTCTAGTATATTCTAGAATAATCTTGTATATTCTGGAATATTCTAGTATATTCTAGTATATTCTAGTATATTATAGTATATTATAGTATATTCTGGTATATTCTAGTATATTCTAGTATAATCTTGTATATTCTGGAATATTCTAGTATATTCTAGTATATTCTAGTATATTCTGGTATATTCTAGTATATTCTAGTATATTCTGGTATATCCTCGTATATTCTAGTATATTCTAGTGTATTCTAGTGTATTCTGGTATATTCTAGTATATTCTGGTGTACTATGGTATATTCTAGTATATTCTAGTATATTGTAGCAGATTCTAGTATATTCTAGTTTATTCTGGTATATCCTCGTATATTCTAGTATATTCTAGTGTATTCTAGTGTATTCTGGTATATTCTAGTATATTCTAGTATATCATAGTATATTCTGGTATATTCTAGTATATTCTAGTATATTGTGGTATATTCTAGTATATTCTAGTATATTCAAGTATATTCTATTATATTCTAGTATACTCTATTATATTATGGTATAATCTTGTATATTCTAGTATATTCTAGTATATTCCGGTATATTCTAGTATATTATAGTATATTCTAGTATATTCTCTAGTATATTCTGGTGTACTATGTTATATTCTAGTATATTCTAGTATATTGCAGTAGATTCTAGTATATTCTAGTATATTCTAGTATATTATAGTATATTCTGGTATATTCTAGTATATTCTAATATATTCTAGTATATTTTAGTATATTCTTGGATATTGTGGTGTATTCTACTATATTCTAGTATATTGTAGTATATTTTAGAATACCATGGTATATTCTAGTATATTCTAGTATATTCTATTATATTTTGGTATATTCTAGTATATTGTAGTATATTCTAGTATATTGTAGTATATTCTACTATATTCTAGTATATTCTACTATATTCTTGTATAATCTTGTATATTCTAGTATATTCTAGTATATTCCGGTATATTCTAGTATATTCTAGTATATGCTAGGATATTATGGTATATTCTAGTATATTATGGTATATTCTAGTATATTCTAGTATATTCTAGTACATTCTGGTATATTCTAGTATATTCTAGTATATTCCGGTATATTCTAGCATATTCTACTATATTCTAGTATATTCTTGTATATTCCGGTATATTCTAGTATATTCTGGTATATTCTGGTATATTCTAGTATATTCTAGTACATTGTAGTATATTCTAGTATAATCTGGCATATTCTAGTATATTCTAGTATATTCTAGGATATTATGGTATATTCTGGTATATTATGGTATATTCAAGTATATTCTATTATATTCTGGTACATTCTGGTATATTCTAGTATATTCTTGTATATTCCGGTATATTCTAGTATATTCTGGTATATTCTGGTATATTCTAGTATATTCTAGTACATTGTAGTATATTCTAGTATAATCTGGTATATTCTAGTATATTCTAGTACATTCTAGTACATTCTAGCATATTCTGCTATATTCTAGTATATTCTAGTATAATCTAGTATATTCTAGTATAATCTTGTATATTCTGGAATATTCTAGTATATTCTAGTATATTCTAGTATATTCTGGTATATTCTAGTATATCCTAGTATATTCTGGTATATTCAAGTATATTCTAGTATATTCTAGTATATTCTAGTATATTATGGTATATTCTAGTATATTCTAGTATATTCTAGTATATTCTAGTATAATCTTGTATATTCTGGAATATTCTAGTATATTCTAGTATATTCTAGTATATTATAGTATATTATAGTATATTCTGGTATATTCTAGTATATTCTAGTATAATCTTGTGTATTCTGGAACATTCTAGTATATTCTAGTATATTCTAGTATATCCTGGTATATTCTAGTATATTCTAGTATATTCTAGTATATTCTCTAGTATATTCTGGTGTACTATGTTATATTCTAGTATATTCTAGTATATTGTAGTAGATTCTAGTATATTCTAGTATATTCTAGTATATTCTAGTATATTATAGTATATTCTGGTATATTCTAGTATATTCTAATATATTCTAGTATATTTTAGTATATTCTTGGATATTGTGGTGTATTCTACTATATTCTAGTATATTGTAGTATATTTTAGAATACTATGGTATATTCTCGTATATTCTAGTATATTCTAGTATATTGTAGCAGATTCTAGTATATTCTAGTTTATTCTGGTATATTCTAGTATATACTAGTATATTCTGGTATATTATGGTATATTCTAGTATATTCTAGTATATTCTAGTATATTCAAGTATATTCTAGCATATTCTAATATATTCTAGTATATTCAAGTATATTCTAGTATATTCTAGTATATTATAGTATATTCTGGTATATCCTCGTATATTCTAGTATATTCTAGTGTATTCTAGTGTATTCTGGTATATTCTAGTATATTCTAGTATATTATAGTATATTCTGGTATATTCTAGTATATTCTAGTATATTCTACTGTATTCTTGTAGAATCTTGTATATTCTAGTATATTCTAGTATATTCCGGTATATTCTAGTATATTCTAGTATATTCTAGTATATTCTCTAGTATATTCTGGTGTACTATGGTATATTCTAGTATATTCTAGTATATTGTAGTATATTCTGGTATATTATGGTATATTCTAGTATATTCTAGTATATTCTAGTATATTCAAGTATATTCTAGCATATTCTAATATATTCTAGTATATTCAAGTATATTCTAGTATATTCTAGTATATTATAGTATATTCTGGTATATCCTCGTATATTCTAGTATATTCTAGTGTATTCTAGTGTATTCTGGTATATTCTAGTATATTCTAGTATATTCTAGTTTATTCTGGTATATTCTAGTATATACTAGTATATTCTGGTATATTATGGTATATTCTAGTATATTCTAGTATATTCTAGTATATTCAAGTATATTCTAGCATATTCTAATATATTCTAGTATATTCAAGTATATTCTAGTATATTCTAGTATATTATAGTATATTCTTGTATGTTCCGGTATATTCTAGTATATTCTGGTATATTCTGGTATATTCTAGTATATTCTAGTACATTGTAGTATATTCTAGTATAATCTGGCATATTCTAGTATATTCTAGTATATTCTAGGATATTATGGTATATGCTGGTATATTATGGAATATTCAAGTATATTCTATTATATTCTGGTACATTCTGGTATATTCTAGTATATTCTTGTATATTCCGGTATATTCTAGTATATTCTGGTATATTCTGGTATATTCTAGTATATTCTAGTGTATTCTAGTGTATTCTGGTATATTCTAGTATATTCTAGTATATCATAGTATATTCTGGTATATTCTAGTATATTCTAGTATATTGTGGTATATTCTAGTATATTCTAGTATATTCAAGTATATTCTATTATATTCTAGTATACTCTATTATATTATGGTATAATCTTGTATATTCTAGTATATTCTAGTATATTCCGGTATATTCTAGTATATTATAGTATATTCTAGTATATTCTCTAGTATATTCTGGTGTACTATGTTATATTCTAGTATATTCTAGTATATTGCAGTAGATTCTAGTATATTCTAGTATATTCTAGTATATTATAGTATATTCTGGTATATTCTAGTATATTCTAATATATTCTAGTATATTTTAGTATATTCTTGGATATTGTGGTGTATTCTACTATATTCTAGTATATTGTAGTATATTTTAGAATACCATGGTATATTCTAGTATATTCTAGTATATTCTATTATATTCTGGTATATTCTAGTATATTGTAGTATATTCTAGTATATTGTAGTATATTCTACTATATTCTAGTATATTCTACTATATTCTTGTATAATCTTGTATATTCTAGTATATTCTAGTATATTCCGGTATATTCTAGTATATTCTAGTATATTCTAGGATATTATGGTATATTCTAGTATATTATGGTATATTCTAGTATATTCTAGTATATTCTAGTACATTCTGGTATATTCTAGTATATTCTAGTATATTCCGGTATATTCTAGCATATTCTACTATATTCTAGTATATTCTTGTATATTCCGGTATATTCTAGTATATTCTGGTATATTCTGGTATATTCTAGTATATTCTAGTACATTGTAGTATATTCTAGTATAATCTGGCATATTCTAGTATATTCTAGTATATTCTAGGATATTATGGTATATTCTGGTATATTATGGAATATTCAAGTATATTCTATTATATTCTGGTACATTCTGGTATATTCTAGTATATTCTTGTATATTCCGGTATATTCTAGTATATTCTGGTATATTCTGGTATATTCTAGTATATTCTAGTACATTGTAGTATATTCTAGTATAATCTGGTATATTCTAGTATATTCTAGTACATTCTAGTACATTCTAGCATATTCTGCTATATTCTAGTATATTCTAGTATAATCTAGTATATTCTAGTATAATCTTGTATATTCTGGAATATTCTAGTATATTCTAGTATATTCTAGTATATTCTGGTATATTCTAGTATATCCTAGTATATTCTGGTATATTCAAGTATATTCTAGTATATTCTAGTATATTCTAGTATATTATGGTATATTCTAGTATATTCTAGTATATTCTAGTATATCCTGGTATATTCTAGTATATTCTAGTATATTCTAGTATATTCTCTAGTATATTCTGGTGTACTATGTTATATTCTAGTATATTCTAGTATATTGTAGTAGATTCTAGTATATTCTAGTATATTCTAGTATATTCTAGTATATTATAGTATATTCTGGTATATTCTAGTATATTCTAATATATTCTAGTATATTTTAGTATATTCTTGGATATTGTGGTGTATTCTACTATATTCTAGTATATTGTAGTATATTTTAGAATACTATGGTATATTCTCGTATATTCTAGTATATTCTAGTATATTGTAGCAGATTCTAGTATATTCTAGTTTATTCTGGTATATTCTAGTATATACTAGTATATTCTGGTATATTATGGTATATTCTAGTATATTCTAGTATATTCTAGTATATTCAAGTATATTCTAGCATATTCTAATATATTCTAGTATATTCAAGTATATTCTAGTATATTCTAGTATATTATAGTATATTCTGGTATATCCTCGTATATTCTAGTATATTCTAGTGTATTCTAGTGTATTCTGGTATATTCTAGTATATTCTAGTATATTATAGTATATTCTGGTATATTCTAGTATATTCTAGTATATTCTACTGTATTCTTGTAGAATCTTGTATATTCTAGTATATTCTAGTATATTCCGGTATATTCTAGTATATTCTAGTATATTCTAGTATATTCTCTAGTATATTCTGGTGTACTATGGTATATTCTAGTATATTCTAGTATATTGTAGTATATTCTGGTATATTATGGTATATTCTAGTATATTCTAGTATATTCTAGTATATTCAAGTATATTCTAGCATATTCTAATATATTCTAGTATATTCAAGTATATTCTAGTATATTCTAGTATATTATAGTATATTCTGGTATATCCTCGTATATTCTAGTATATTCTAGTGTATTCTAGTGTATTCTGGTATATTCTAGTATATTCTAGTATATTCTAGTTTATTCTGGTATATTCTAGTATATACTAGTATATTCTGGTATATTATGGTATATTCTAGTATATTCTAGTATATTCTAGTATATTCAAGTATATTCTAGCATATTCTAATATATTCTAGTATATTCAAGTATATTCTAGTATATTCTAGTATATTATAGTATATTCTGGTATATCCTCGTATATTCTAGTATATTCTAGTATATTCTAGTATATCCTGGTATATTCTAGTATATTCTAGTATATTCTGGTATATCCTCGTATATTCTAGTATATTCTAGTGTATTCTAGTGTATTCTGGTATATTCTAGTATATTCCGGTGTACTATGGTATATTCTAGTATATTCTAGTATATTGTAGCAGATTCTAGTATATTCTAGTTTATTCTGGTATATCCTCGTATATTCTAGTATATTCTAGTGTATTCTAGTGTATTCTGGTATATTCTAGTATATTCTAGTATATTATAGTATATTCTGGTATATTCTAGTATATTCTAGTATATTGTGGTATATTCTAGTATATTCTAGTATATTCAAGTATATTCTATTATATTCTAGTATACTCTATTATATTATGGTATAATCTTGTATATTCTAGTATATTCTAGTATATTCCGGTATATTCTAGTATATTATAGTATATTCTAGTATATTCTCTAGTATATTCTGGTGTACTATGTTATATTCTAGTATATTCTAGTATATTGTAGTAGATTCTAGTATATTCTAGTATATTCTAGTATATTATAGTATATTCTGGTATATTCTAGTATATTCTAATATATTCTAGTATATTTTAGTATATTCTTGGATATTGTGGTGTATTCTACTATATTCTAGTATATTGTAGTATATTTTAGAATACCATGGTATATTCTAGTATATTCTAGTATATTCTAGTATATTCTGGTATATTCTAGTATATTGTAGTATATTCTAGTATATTGTAGTATATTCTACTATATTCTAGTATATTCTACTATATTCTTGTATAATCTTGTATATTCTAGTATATTCTAGTATATTCCGGTATATTCTAGTATATTCTAGTATATGCTAGGATATTATGGTATATTCTAGTATATTATGGTATATTCTAGTATATTCTAGTATATTCTAGTACATTCTGGTATATTCTAGTATATTCTAGTATATTCCGGTATATTCTAGCATATTCTACTATATTCTAGTATATTCTTGTATATTCCGGTATATTCTAGTATATTCTGGTATATTCTGGTATATTCTAGTATATTCTAGTACATTGTAGTATATTCTAGTATAATCTGGTATATTCTAGTATATTCTAGTATATTCTAGGATATTATGGTATATTCTGGTATATTATGGTATATTCTAGTATATTCTATTATATTCTGGTACATTCTGGTATATTCTAGTATATTCTTGTATATTCCGGTATATTCTAGTATATTCTGGTATATTCTGGTATATTCTAGTATATTCTAGTACATTGTAGTATATTCTAGTATAATCTGGTATATTCTAGTATATTCTA